>PVJH01029407.1:0-26063 GCA_004026705.1 Nesogale talazaci
TGCTTTGTGAGTTGGAAGGAGACTATAGAGTGGGATAGGACATATGGGCTAATATCGGACTTATGACCTTGGACTGGACTGGGTTGGGATGCTTTCTCAATGTTCCATTCCTCTTGTATATAAACCGTTCCTTTATATCCAGATGCATGTTAATGAATTTGTTTCTCTAGTCTACCCAGACTAACACAGACCCTGAACATGGATGGGGGGCTTCCACGCTCATCCAGAATCATGTGCAAACCACATGCTCAATCAAATCCATCTTCAAGGTACTGCTAGGTAACTCTGTGTTTCTAGTGCCGAAGGTGAATGCGCCCAACTGGGAGCCCAAAGGCTCGAGGCTCAAATCCACCCACAGTCTCCTCAGAGACCTTCCTGGAAAAACGCAGGCACTGAAACCCCGGTGGAGGACAGGTGTCCTCTGACTTACCGTCTCAGACAGAGACGTCCATAGCAAAGTGCCAGCTTCTTCCCGGCTAGAAACCCCACCTCCCATGGCGGGGACCAAGGACCAGAAGGCAGGTGACTAAGCACAGGGGGGGTTAGAGAAGGAGTGCAGCTGGGAGGGAACACCAGAGAAACTGAGTGGCCCAGGGGAGGGATTTCCACCGTTTTTAACGGCTGATGGGTCCTCATTCATTATAACTCCTAACTTCCTGAGGAGAAGAGGCGGAAATTAGCGGCAAAGACTGCAGCGAGGAGGTCTGCTAAACGCTTCTGGAGGTCAGGGAGGAGAACAGGCTATTAGTCTGCGTTAAAGGAGAGCCAGCCGTGTCCGTGATAAGGCCGTGCGGGGATGTATTACTAATGTGGGCAGCTCAACCTACCGGCCATTCAGCTCTGGGCATTGTCGTCCCCAGAAGGACACAGAAGCTCTGCCCCGAGGGCTGAGCGCCTCTGAAGGAGCCAAGGTTTAATTACTGAGGTTTCTAATTAGGAGGAAGAACGGAGCGAACCGCAGAGGTGTGTGAGCAAAGAAAGGGGCCGGAGGTAATTGAGTGCTGTTCCCGGTTCTAAATTAGACTTTTCGCCGGGAGAGTGCTTTCTTTTGGCAAGCCGCTTTCTAATAGATCAACGCATTCTTCGGAGGAAATAAAAGACGGGGCCCAGCCAAGCAGTTCCAAAGCCCTAAATAAACGTCTCTTTAGAACTGACAGCGCTTCATCTAAAGCGTCTATAGTGAGTTACACATCGGGCTGCTCCCTGCAAGGTCAGCCGTTCAAAGCCCCCAGTTGCTCTGAGGAAGCCAGAGAGGGTTTCCTGCTCCCGTAAAGAGTGACAGACTTGGAAGCCCACTGGGGCAGTCCTTCCCTGTCCGATAAGGTTGCTGGGAGGCAGAATCGCCGGTTCCAAACTGTATCCAGGAAACTCGGGGTTCAGATGCACCTGGGGTAGGTTGATCGAACACAGGGCAGTCCGCTCCATGATGGGATCTTCCAGGAAGCAGCCAAGCACGCTGCCAGGAGAGGCCCGTGCCTGGAGAAGGACATCGTGTTTGGGAAAGTGGAGGGGGCCAAGGGTGGATTGGCACAGGGCTGCTCCGACAGGCTCACATGTGAGACCCCTGGGAAGGAGGGCCCAGTTGTGCACCGGTCACTGTGTGTCCTCACCTACTGGCAGGCCTCCAACGGCAACCACTTCCTTAATCTGGCCACGGTGTTGATGCAATTGAGGGGAGTTTCCTTCCTTCTGGGAGTGGCTGACTCAGTAGAGATCGGTGGTTCTCAGCCTTCCTGATGCCCTGACCCTTTCATCCGGTTCCTCGTGTGCTGGTTGAACCCCCCACCCTCCCCCCAACCATAAGATCGTTTTCGCTGCTACTTCATCACGGTCATTTTACTACTGTGCTGAATCTGGAGACCCCTGTGAAAGGGTCGTTCAACCCCCAAAGGCAGCGTGACCCACAGACTGAGAACCGCTGGTCTAGATTGACAGTGGACTTCTACTTCTGGAGCTGGGTGCTACACCTAATTCATCCCCCTCCGACAGTACTGCCTGCCAGTCCCAGGGGACCACCACACCCCGGATTCATTCAGCTCGGCACCCACCAGCCTGTGTTCTTCCAGCTTCTTAGTTATCAGTCCGCCGCAGTTTCTCAAGAGTCCCCAATCCTGTCATTGAGGGGTGAGAGGAAGGGTGGGTGAAAGTACTTGCATGGGGAGAGGTCAAAGTACCTGGGAGATGCAAATGGCTACCAATGAGTTCAAACTGACCCGCTAGTGCTGCTGAAGAAAGGGCTGGCCATCTGCTCCCAGAAACCCGAGCCCAGATGACCCCCCTGGAGGCAGAGCTGCTCTGTCACCAGGCAGTTGCCCGTAGCTGGATTTCACTGGGTGGCACCACGGTGAGAAAGGGAAGCAACGATAACCCCCCAAGGCCAGATTGGACCTGTCTTGGATGGCACACAAGGTCAGAAGAATTTTTTCCTCTTTTTTTAATGGTTGAGGGCAGTGGGGGAATGGGAAGGATCAAAAGAAAACTATTTCACAACCGATGAAAAGGAAAGTCTGTGGAACTCAAAAATCTGCCTCGAGCATGCAAAGGGACTAAGTCCAGAGACATCTGACGATGCTGGATTCACACGTGTATTCATCCAAAAGGTGACAAATCTTGTAGGTAATGCTCTTTGACTTAATCCAAAGCATACACACTCATTCATCAGCCAGTCCATCCTTGGTGGCTTCCCTGACCAGTGGAGAGCTAGAAGGACGTGGTGTTCCCTCCTGGTTGAAGAAGCTCTGGAATAAGGTTCTTATCCATTTGGGTAACCAAACATGCTTACACAGCTGGCTTCTTCTGGTAGTTTGATAAGTGTGTTCGTCTGAGTAGACTAGAGAAACAAATTAATAAACACACATATGTCTATAAGGGAGAGGTTTATATACAAGAGGAATGGAACATTGAGGAAGCATCTCAGCCCAGTCCAGTCCAAGTCCATAATTCTGATATTAGCCCCTATGTCCAATACCAATCCATAAGTCCTCTTCAGACTCCCAAAGCACATGCAATAATGCCAGGACAATCGCAGGCCAGTGGGTGCAGAGTCTTGTGTATTCAATGGTGGTGGAAGCATCTCAGCATCAGCAGGAGCCTCTCTGTGGTTTTTCCGGCTTCAGAGGTCTGGTTCCATCAGGATAAGTCCATGTGGCTTCTCCTCCAACTTCTCCAGTTTCCAGGAGTCAGTGTCTATCAGCATTCTGCCGTGTTGTCTTGTCAGTAGACCATCTTCAAGAGCCTGAGTTGTAAGTCTCTCACCTCCAATTGGGAAATACCACGAGCTTTCCCAGAATTCTCAGGAGAAGGCCCTGCACACACAGAGATCTCATTGACCATCTCCAGATTGACAGGCTAGACTCCACCCCCACCCCCCACATTCCCAATCCTGAAACTGACACAAGAGTACACAAGAGACTGCCACCATATGTTTGCCCAGTGGGCATCGAGAGCTTGGTCACTTGCACCAACAACGTGACTCAGCATTGCTTTTTAGTTATTTTTCATATGGAGTTTCTTTTGCTCAAAGTCTCCTGTCCCTTGTGGGGGGTGGGGTGCGGCTTCTACCTGGATCTGCACAGTGCGGACAAACTGAGCGGCTGCAGCGTACACTGTGTGGCCCATAAGTCTCAAATCTTTCATTTCTGACCCTTTTCAGGAGTCCCTCGCCAGCCCCTGCTAACCTGCACCGTGCACATTTAGTATTTCCCGCATAGCCAAAGTCTGGGCCAGGCAGTGGGGCACTGAGGATGTACATGCAGCGTCTGGTTCTAGGCGGCAGCCAGAGGAGCACTGGAGCCCAGTGCCCGGGTCTCTGCACAGAGGCAGACAGGGAGGGAGGTAAGGGCATGTCAGGAGGCTGGAGGCCTACCTAGCAAAAGGACCAACCAAGTCTGTGCTCACCCCACTGGCCAAGGGGCTCTGCAGGAACTCCTTTATAAGGTGCAGCTGATATGGTACAAATCCTCCCTGTGCAAAGCCCCGGTGAGCTCACCGCCAGCCACTTACAGTCTGCCGGAGTGTCAAATGTCCAGGGGCATCAGATACAACTTTACAAGGAAGTTCTCAGTGGGGAGAAATACATGGACTTGAAGAGAGAAACAAGGATTCCACTCACATAAATACCATATACAGTCTTGGAATTCATAAATATATACATATACATGCATCAATAGTTCATTATCCTTCAAAGAAAGCATAGAAGCACAGTGGTATGTGTGACAGTGAGATGTGGTAGAAATACATTAAAATCTGTAAGGAGAATTACCCAGGCTCCATGTTCCTCTCTGTAACCTCTAGCTTTTCATTTTCTACAGCTCGCTGCTGGTAAGTCAAGTATGACCCATAACCACCGTCGAGGACAGAGTAGAAGTGCTTCCTAGGGTTTCTGAGGCTGCCTCTTTACCGTCAACCGCCTCTTTCTCCTGCAGAGCAGCCTGGGTTTGAACCGCTCCAGCAGGGACTCCCCCCCCAGCAAGGGGCAGGTGGCAGCCTCACTTTAGAAAAGGCTACTGGGAAAACTTTCACTTTTACGGTCATGTGTTGCCACATTCTGCCACTAGGGGACAGCATGGCCCGTCTTTCATGTATCCTTAATACCAAGGTATTGGAGTTCAGAGAAACGTGTATCTGTACCAGGAAGGTAGGGAAAGGAGGGGAGGAAGGGGGAACCTGTCACAATGATCTACACACACACACACACACACACACACACACACACACCAGGGGGACAAACAACAGAAATGGGGGTGAGGGGAGACAGCACTGAAGATAAGATATGAAAATAATCATAATTTGTAATTTATCGAGGGGAGGGGTAGAGGACGTGATACCAAGAGCTCAAATAGAAAGTTAATGTTTAGAAAATAATGATGGCGGGCTGAGCCCCGGTGACGTAAGTGGCTGAGTGCGGAACTGCAGCCCGCGGGTTTGGCGGTTCAAATCCAGCGGCGACTCTCAGGAGCGGGGAGCTCCCACGACCACCAGAGGGCAGTGATGCCCACAAAAAAAAAACTAAGAGAAATAATTATGGCAACATATGTACAAATACGCTTGATGCAATTGCTGCATGGGTCATTATAAGAGCTGTAAGAGCCCCCAATAAAATGATTTTTTTAATCTTACTCAAAAAACAACAACAATTAATTATACAAGGGGACTTGAAAAAGCTTGGGGGAAAATTAGGGCATCTTCTCATTCCATGCCAAACCCCCTTGCCTATGTTTGAAAGGAGCCCTGGTGGCAATCATCAAGCACTCCGATGCTACCTGGAAGGTTGGCAGTTCAAACCCACCAGCCACGCAGTGGGAGAGAGAGTCATAGCCATCAAGGGTCATAGCCATAGAAATCCACTGAGGCAGCCCTGCTCCGTGCCATACGGATGCTATCAGGCGGAGTTAAGTCATTTGCAGTGGGTTTGGTTTTTATACGGTATAAACTGAAAGAAAAAAAAAAACTTCACTGACATCAAGTCAACCCTTTGAGAGGGTCTCTAGGGTAGCGATGAGCTGGCATGGACATCAGATAGCCCCACCTTTCTCCCTTGTAGCTATCAGTGGGTTTGAAACATTGACCTTACTGTTAGCAGCCCAACCAAGTGCCTGACCAACAGTACGACTAAGATAGAGATGATAGAGATATAGATGATGTAGATATGGATAGAGATGGACAATACCAAATCCCAAATCACTGCCACTGAGTCCATGCCAGCTCATCGCTACCCTAGAGGCTGGGTTGAACGGCCCCTATGGGTTTCTAAGACTGTAATTCTTCACAACCAGTAAAAAGCCTCCCGGCTCCCTCTCAGAGTGGCTAGCAGGCACTTCAATTAGCCACCCAACCCATGACCCATTGTACCACCAGGGCTCCTAATATGGACAATATGTTATACATTGTATCACATGTCTTAGAGGAAAATGTAACATAATATGTACACTATCTATAATCACAACCTAAGGCAAATAGATACTGTGCATGCAATAGACCCTTAGGGAGGAAGTGAGAACCATGCCCGATTCACTGGTCAATAGTGTCTCTGATAGCACAGTATGGACTTTGAGGTGCGCTGCTAACCACAAGGTCGACAGTTCAAACCCACAAGTCTCTCTGAAAGAGAAAGATGAGGCTTTGTACTCCTGCAAAGATTTAAAGTCTCGGAAACCCAGAGCAGCACCTTTGTTCTGTCCTACAGGGTCCTCCTGAGTCAGAATCCATTCTATGGCAGTGAGCTGGGTTCAGTTGGCACCCCAAGAACTCCATCAGCACCATCTAGACCTAGTTGACAGGAGAGAAGCTGTGTGACTGAAAGCCCAGGGCAGATGGAGCGATCCAAGAACCACCCACCAGATAGTAGGGGATGGGGAGGGGGGAAGGCATGGACCAGAGGGCAGGCTGAATGCCCCTAGTGGGCTTGTGGCTGGAAGGGCAGAAGAGGAATAGTGGAATAGACAGAGCCAGTAGCCAAGGGACGGAGAGTTGCCAAATCTAAATCAGAGACCCAACGGTCGTGAAGGACAGGAGACCTGAGGCCAAGGAGCTGAGGGGACCTGCAGAGTCTCAGGGCTTTGGGGCTGGTTCCCAGCTGCAGGGGACGCAGCAGGGTCAGCTGTCCCGGGTAAGAAACAGCAGCAAATGGATGCTCCAAATAGCTCAGGGGGGCGTGGGTCACGCATTCAGACTCTCAAATGCGTGACTCCTTTGGCTCCTTCCAAACTAAGAGCAGGAGGGGGTGGGGAGGGGGGGGCAGTGGAGATTAAAATTCCATCCTGCCCAGACATTCCAGAGCTGCAAGGCCTATCTGCCTCAGAGCGCTTCATCCAGACCTGCTGGCCCACTTCTCTCCCTGCCTTGAGGCCAGGTTGTGGTGCTAGAAACAAGGAGCTCACCCAGTCTGAAAGTCTGAGCATAGAGGGTGCTTCCCCAGGGTGGCTGGGAGCATTCCCAGGACTGAAGTGACACCGCAAGCCAGGCTGGCAAACTGCTTTTCAGCCTGCCAGGCAACCCCCATCCAAGAAAGACCTGCTGGGAGATATGCCCATCAGGCCATTTCACAGACAAGAAAGAGGCTGTGAGCACAAGGACCTTGCCCAATGTCATGGTCCTGCAGATGCCGGAGCTCCCTCGAGACAGCCTACTCTGCCGGCCGAAGGCTGCATATGCAAGAGTTTCTGGAAAGGAAGGCACGCTGTCAGCGCTGGTGTCTGTCCTGCATCCGCGAACCCCTGGCTGCAGAGTATAAGTCGAGGCTGCAGATGCAAATCACCAAGCTTGTCTGCCAAGGTCACTGTGAGTCTGAACGAGAGGGATTGCCGCCTTGGGCACGGATTATACCTTAATGGAAGGAAGACCCAAGCTCTCACACCTGCACCGACGGGCAGCATCATGGTCCACGGAGAAAAGGCGGAAGGTGACAAGGATTTTGTCTTACTGGATCCACACCCAATGCTCATGAAGAAGAGACCAAAAGACATTAAATCTGCTGCCGGAGAGCGCTTTAGAGTCCGGAAGAATGGGGATGTTCCTTTGAGGACTGAAGTTCTCCTGACCCAGGCCATGGTATGCGCCACTGCATCCTCTATGCATGCGGACGCTGTCCATGGAAGAAGGCAGACCACGGAAGACGAGGGAAAGTACCATAAAGTGCTACGAGGACAAGGTTGGAGTGTTCCTTAATGGCAAGACTTCATCTGACATACCTGGGCCCTGTTGTCAGGAGAGACCAGGCCCCGGAGAAGGACATCATGCTTGGTAAAGGGGAAGGGCAGTGAACAAGAGGAAGTCCCTCAAAGTCGTGGATTGGCACCGTGGCTGCAGCGATGGACGCAGGCCTGGGAACAATGGTGCAGACGGAGCTGGATCAGGAGGTGGTTTGTTCTGTTGGTTGCTGAGGGTCAGAACCGGCTTGACAGCACCAACAACAACAACTTAACTGAGCATGTGTGATGTCCTCCTTCCAGGGATGGGTCAGTGTCTCCTGACAACCTGTCCAAAGTGAGTGAGACGAAGTTCCTCCATCCTTGCTTCTAAGGAGCATTTCGACTGCACGCCCTCCAAGACAGATTTGGTTGTTCTTTTGGCTTTTGTTTTGTTTTTGAGTTGTGTTCTAATTAAGCCTAGATTAGAAATAAGAAAACTCCAAAAAAAAAGGAAACAGACTAGGAAGGGAGGGGAAATATGAGGAGCTGATACCAAGGGCTGATACCAAACATGCAAGGAGGATGTTTCGAGAATGATGATGGCAAGCAATGTACAAATGTAGTCTGCATACAATAGATGTATTGATCATAAGAGTTGTATGAGCCCCCAATACCATGATTAAAAAATAAAATACAATATTGCAAACAATTTAAATTTTTTTAGAAAACTTTAGAAAGGAAGCAGACTCACTGTCACTGAGTCAGTACTGGATCAAAGGGATACTTACAGCAGGACAGAATTGTCCCTAAGGGGTTCTGAAACTGTAGATCTTCATGGGAGTAGAAAACTTTGAAACTCCCTTTACCTGGAATGGCTAGTGGTCTTGAACGACTGACCTTGGGGGTAGGAGACCACCATGTAACTGGCTACCCCACCATGTCTCCAATTAGAGTAAGAGATCCCTATACACTGAGGGCAGCCAGAGATGCACAATGGAAATCGTCCAAATGTCTTGGAGCAGGAGTAAAGGGAGGAGGGTGAGGATGAGGGGAGGAGGGAGGGTGGGGAGGAGGGTGGAAGAAGCGGAAGGAAGGGCTAAGACCCACCCGGCTCTGAAGCTGTCACCGCAGGGATGAGTTGCACCAGCTGCATCCGGTGGCTGAAATTCGAAATTCCTCGAGTCCTTGGCTTGGTGGAGAAGCAGAGCTGAAAAGGTGCCTGATGCATGCTGGGAGCTCAGGAAAGGACTGGGGGAGCACGAGGTAGAAGGCCAAGGCTGCAGGGGGCACAGGGTGGTTCGGGGCACTGACCAGAAGCAAAGACACTAGGGGCTTCCAAATTAGCGGTCCCTCCTGAGCAGCCCACGACCACATTCTCATCCAACAGCTGCAGGCTTGGTTCAGTCTCGAAGGCTGCTCCTCTCCGGGGCTCTGCCCTGGACCGGTTCCAGCCAGCCAGAGACCAGCAGTTGTTTCTGCCCTTGAAACCCAGTGCAAGGATGGGCTGCAGGCCAGTCAGAGACCCGGGGCCCCAAGAAGAGCCTTAAAAAGGAGCCTGGTGGGAACAGGACTCCCCCTCCTCACAGACCACAGAGGGAGCAGGGGCTGGCAGCTGCTCCCAGTCACCCCCTCTGCACCACAAGTTCATACGGGGATGGTGAGTCCAGGGTGGGTGTCACGGCCTTTGCCATCTGTCTCAGTGCCCAGCTGCTGCTGAAACAGAATCTCCACAAGTGGGTGACTCATGAAGGGGAATTTATTGTCTCACATTAGGCAGTTGGAACTCTGAATTCGGGACACCTGCACTAAGGAAGTCCTGTTTCCTCACTCCCAGCTTCTGCCCCCACTCCCACCCCTTGATCCCCCGCTCTGCCTGTCCTTCCCCCATTGCTGCCTTCTGTCCTGTGTCTGGGCCCTGGTAGCACAGCGGGTTCCCAGTGGAGCTGCTAACCACGAGGGCAGTAGTTTAGACCCACCAGCTGCGGGGCAGAGGGAGAAAGATGAGGCTTACTGCTCCTGTAATGATGTCCAGCCTCCCACACCCTCAGGAGCATTCTGCTCTGGCCCACGGGACCCCTGGGGGTCGGAATCCAAGGCAGTGGGTTAGGTTTGTGTGGGGTGAAGACAGGACTTTTCCACAATTATACACTCCAACATATTAAGCAAACTATTCAGCAGCATTTGGTGTGGCAGTTAAGTTAGCTAGCCTCTCCTGAAGCTCCCCGTTATCTGAGACCTCAGTGTGTCTCACAATAGAGCTGACTCCCCTGCTGTTAGGATGCTGGGTCCCTTCCTTGGAGCCTGTGGAGGCCATTCAAGAGCCACTGCCAATGGTTCCTAATCCCACAGACCTGCTTATCCACCTCCAGGAGTCTGAGGTCTTCTCTTATCACATCCCTCTCCCCTCGGTCAAGTGGGCATCCCTAAGACCACTCCCCTTGTCACCATATAGCCATTAAAACAGCCCCCTCCTGTGACATGTCCCTGACCAGTGACACAGGGCTCTTGTGTCCCCCATGAGGTTATTTAAACGGGGAAAAATAAAGCTCACTCTCTCCATGTGGACCACCCAATTGATGGAGGTGAGCATGCTGCCGTGAAATGTGTCTGACTCTTATTATTTCTCTCTCATGCTCTCTATAACTTTATTATAATAATCAATCATTATTGCTGTGCAACTGCACCTATTGAACCCTTGATGTGTGTAGCAGAAGCTGGCTTCTTCTGATAGGTTTGCTCATGCATCCTCACTGTTCTTTGTGTCACTCTGAAGGGATGAGGTTTGGGACACGCCCTCCACACTGACCCACCAGGAAACCCTGCTCCTTCTCTCCACAAGGAGTGCACGCTGGGACTCCAAACCAGATTTGGATGACAGAAGCGCCCACAATTTACTCCATAGCCCATCCTTCCTGGTGTGTTTCCCTCAATGAAATGGAGAGGGTGAGGGAGAGACAGAGACAGAGAGAGACACACAGAGAGAATGACAGAGACACACCCAGAGACATAGAGAGAGACATAGAGACAGGGTGAAGATGGAGACTGAATTTCTTCTCCCACAGTTCCTCATCATTTCAACCAAGGGGGGCAGAGTGCACAAGTGGTGGAGCCCAGACTCTCCCTAACCTGGCTATTCCTGACTGGCCTACCCATGGAGACGCTGCGGTCTCTGTAATCGGTGAACTTCCCCGCTGTGTCCGGCTGCCCTGCTCTGTGTGGGAAGGTAGGCTGGGATGTCAGGTCAGGGCACTGCATGTGGGACCCTGGCGCAGGCTCCCGTCAGAGGTGCAGTGACTTGACCACAAGGGGCCAAGCCAGGTGGTCAGGTCACCCATTGTGGGCATGTGAGACCGGCCCCAAAGCTGTCTCCCTGTGGAGTTTTCTCAGCCGGGAGAGTGTGGGTCCAGCCGGCCTTCTTGCCCGCTTTCCACGCACAGTCCCAGAGAGAAGAAGGCAGCGATCGGGAGGCGACAGAGGCAACCTCCTGGCCACATGCATCGTGTCCTGGACCCCGACCTGTCTGAGGGTAGACCAGCTCAGGAACTTCCTCATCCCCAGAGTGTCTGCTGTGCCAGCCCACTCTGCTCGGGTTCCTGAAACATGCAGCCCCAAACCGCCCACGTGTCTAAGGGGTCTCTCTCCTCCACCACATCCCACCTCTCACTCTCCTCCCGTGAGGGCCTCCCCTTCCCTGGACACGGTCAGTCCGACTCAACGGGCATCTCCTCCCTGAAGGACCCCGGGAACCCTCCTTGGCCAGCCCCCCTCCGGACCTTGCCCATCCTTTTGCGCCTCCTCAGTCACGCGGAATAGAAAACCTCACTCTCGGCCACTTCGCCCGTGTCTCCCAAAGCGGGCCACGCCACCCGCTGCGGGGCGCTGAAACAATCCAGGGCAGTTGCGAAAGCCGAGAGCCACACTGTGGCCAGATGCTCGTCTGTGTACATCCGGAAGCTCCCCCCACTCCCAGTTCCGTTCAACTCGAGTTCCGAGGTTCAGGGCCAGCCAGGGCCCTCTAGGGACTGGCCCAGCTGCAAACGGGAAGAAGCACTGCGAGGGGAAGCAGGAGGCAGGGAGCTCACAGGCTGGCGAGACAGTACGTGCGTGGAAGCGGCAGGGGGGTGGGCGCCAACAGCTGTCAGGGTGAGATGGCCCGCAAGGGGCCACCCCTGGGGAGGGACACAGAGTCTCAGAGAAGTCCTGGTGAGGAGGAAGGCAGAGTGGCAGGGAGGAATCGTCTCTGTTCAACCTTGGTCTTGCACAAAAGGCCACACACATACACACACACCCCAGGAGGTGTCACCCACTTGACTGACAGGTGGAACTCTGCCAAACGCCAGGAATGTCAACTTGTCATCATAGCAAACTACCACAGTACTGGATTGGTACCCAGTACCAAAGTCTGGGCTTGCCAGGGAACGGGCTGTCTTTTTCTTTCCTGTAACGGAGGTAGTAGGCCAAATAAGTTTGGGAACTTATTGATAGATTGGGTATTTCTTTTTCTCACAGACACCCAAGCCCTTGGAAGACAGCTTTCAGCTTTGATCCGACAGTATGAAGAACTAGCATCTCACAGTGGTCTTTCTCCTAGACAGTTGGCTGACCCGTCCACAGCCAGGCATCATGCTGGCTTTCCAGGCAAAACAAAGGCAGAAGCATCAGAGCCAGCTCCCGCCCTGAGAGAAACTCCTTCCTGAAACCCACCAGCCGACTCCTACTGAACCGCTCCTGCCCCACACTGCGTGCCCACAGCGGCGGAGGGGCGATGTGCATTCCCACTGGGTGAGTCCAGGCTCACGGTAGCCCCACGTGTCACAGTGGCTCCAGCGGTTCTCCTGGCCGTCATCTTCCATCTTTACCGAAGCAGATCGCCACGCCTTTGCTTTGTGGCATTCCAGCCTTCAGGTGAAGAGTCAAGTGTAAACTCGTTGCCATGCCGACAGGCCTGCTGGCTGCCATTCAGACCCAAAGAAGGCCATCCACTGCCATGGAGTCAGTTTTGACTACTACTGCCTCCACACGCCAGAGTAGATTTGAACCCAGGGCCTTCTGAGACCCCACATCTTTCCAGGCACAGCCTCCCCTTTCTCCTGTCGTGCGGCTGGTGGATTTGAACCCAGCAGCCCAGGTTACAACTCTCCACACCCTCAGGGTGCCTTCGCCTCGCAATAAATCAAACCACACTCCCTGCCATGGAGGTGATGCCATGGCTCACAGTGACCCTGGAGGATGGGGTGGAACTGCCCCCGTGGGTGTCCGAGACGGTCACTGGACCCCGGAACTGGAAGACACTTCTTTCTCTTGCAGGGCTGCTGGTCAGTTTAAACTGCTGACCCAGCCATTAGCATCCCGAGGTATAACCACGCCGCCTCTAGGGATCCGTTCTAATGGCCAGGGAGGCAAAACAATGTATGTAGAACCTGTCCCATCAGGTTGACCGGGGAACAAGGCCTGATCCTCTTAATAATTAATAAGTTTGTGCCACCTTCTTACCGACTGAACCCTGAGCTCCATCTGGGGAGGGACAGAGCTCTCTCTATCACGGAGTGTCCCTGGGGCCTCACACTGCCACTTTGATAAATGTGTGCTCATCATGGGTGCACAGAGGAAGGGGGCACAGGGGGAGTGGGGGGGCCTCACACACAGGTTTACAGCCCCCCACCCCCCGCAGGTGAGCAGATGCTGAGCTGCGGGGACTTCCTGAACGTGCACCCCAGTTCGATCTCCGGCTGAAAGCTCATCTGGGTAGGGTGGGAAAGAAGCCAGATGTGTGGAACCCAGGGCTTTGTCGGATCACCCACAGGACAGGGCGAAGCCATTTCTCTCTCTAGCCTCTTTGTGATCAAGAGAGACTCGTGAGAGGAGGAGGGTGCCTCAGCTCTCACCAGAGCCTCCCCTTGGAGCAGCTGTGACCTTGTCAAGCACTCCCCTCCACCACGCCACAGGCCCTGGCCTCCTCCCTGTCCTGAATGACTGCATTGACCCTGGCTCAACCTGCAGAACTGGGTCTAAATCCAGCTCCTGAAGACACTCCCTGGCCCCGCCCCCCACAGAAGTGCATCCTGTCCTCAGAGGGTGAGAGATGATGGGATGGGCAGCTGAGGAGGCTGCATCCAGCTGAGCCACAACCAAGGCCACATGGAAGCAGCACACCAGCCCGTGGGACCACAAGGCGTCCATGGGATCAGGGGTCGGGCATCAAAGACCCAGGACAAAACTCATTGATGTGAGTGAGTGCCCATCCGTGCCCAATTGGACAGCCCCTCACAGAAGGGTCACCAGGAAGAGACGAGCCAGTCAGGGTGCAGTATAGCACCAACGAAACATGCAACTTTCCTCTAGTTCTTTAATGCTTGTGCCCCTCTCCCACCCACCATGACCCACAAATCCAGCTAGATCAGATTATGTACACTGATACAGACAAAAAGCTCACGACACAGGGAATCCAGGACAGATAAACTCCCCAGGACCAATCGTGAGAGTAGCGATACCAGGAGGGGAAGAGGAAGGCGGGAGGAGAAAGTGGGAACCTTTCACAAGGATCTATGTATAACCCCCTCCATGGGGGATGGACAACAGAAAAGTGGGTGAAGAGACACAGTGGTCGATGCAAGACATGGGGAGAAAAATGCATAAATCACCAAGGGTTCAAGAGGGAGGGTGGAGGAGGAAGGGGGGGGAGGTAAATGAGCTGATACCAAGTAGAAAGCAAATGCTTTGAAAATGATGATGGCAACGTAGGCACAAATGTGCTTGACACCGTGAATGGGTGTCTGCATTGTGATAAGAGCTGTAAGAGGCCCCAATAAAATGATTTTTTTTATTTTAAAAAAGAAAACATAAAGAAAAAGGAGGCTGTGTGTGCCCTGCTGATGGCAGAGAGGCTCTGAGTAAAACGAATGTGACTTCAGTGCCCACGTCTCTTCCTCGCCAGTCCTCCTGCCAGCATGGTAAACCACAAGGCACCGTGCAAGGCTGCTGTGGCTGGCAGGGATGCGGGGCTGTGTGTATAGGGGATTTGAATAGAGATGCACACACCACCTCCATCAGCCGCCGCACCACACGAGGATTAGGCTATTCGTAACCATACCTTGGTGGCCCAAGCGCTTCCCCTCATCACTCAGACGGGGTAGTGAAATGCTAAGAAAGCCACTGCCATCGAAGGAGCAGGCTGACTCACAGGCACCCCCAGGACTGCAGAGAGAACCACCCGCCACATGCCCCCGGGGGAGGACTGCCGGGCCACGTCTGCACCACGCTGCCAGTCAGGTTCAAGCTGCTAACCCTGAGTCAAGTCTCTGGTCCCAGAGTGTGCCCAAAGTGGTCCCGAGGGCTGGGGGGAACTTAGAACCAGGCACAAGCGGGCACAGCTCCTGGGGATGACATCATCTGGACTTCCCCACCACTCTCCAAAAATAAGCCTATTGCCAACAAGGGGAACCCTGGTGACCACTCCCCCCAGGATTAGCAGTTTGAAACCACGCGTGACCCTGAAGGAGAAAGATGGGGCTCTCTACTTCTGTAAAGAGTTCCAGTCTCAGACCCCCACAGTTCTACCCTGTCCTCTAGCTGGCCTCAGTTCGATGGCAGTGAGGTGGTTGACTGCCACCAAGCCCATGCCGACCCGTAGTGTGTGAGTCTGGGTAGACTAGAGAGACAGATTCATGGAGACACACGTGTGTGTAAGAAAGAGGTTGATTTGGCAGAGCCCTGGTGACACAGTGGTTGTGTGCGCGATTGCGGCCCACAGGGTTGATAGTTCAAATCCAGCAGCAGCTCTCCAGGAGCAAGGCTGGGCTTCCTACTCCCACCAGAGCAGTGATGCCAAAAAGGACAGCGGTTTATTTATATCCAATAGGAATTAAATATTGAGAAAGCATCCTAACCCAGTCCAGTCCAAGGTCCTAAGTCCGATATTAGCCCATATGTCTGATACCAGCCTATAAAGTCCTCTTCAGACTCACAAGACACATGCAATGATGCTGAATGCAGAATGATCTCAAGCCAGGGGGTAGATTTTCTCGGGATCCAGTGATGTTATATCCGTCTCAGCGCTGGCAGAAGTCTCTGTGGTTTCTCTGGCTTCAGAGGTCTGGTAGCATCAGGGGAGGCCCATGTGGCTTCTCCTCAGGGATGCCTTGCAGGAAATCAACCTTGTCAGTCGAGTGTCTCCAAGGGAGAGAACTGAGAGAGATGGTGTTTCCTGCCTCCAAGAAGAAATTCTCGATTTTCCAGAATTCTCAGGAGAGAAGGCCATGCCCACACAGAGGTCCCATTGGCTATCTCCAGATTGACAGGCTAGACTCCACCCCGACACTCTGAATCCTCAAATTGACACCAGATGAGGGGAGTGCCACACATAACCATCCTGTAGGGCAGGGTAGAACTGCCCCGAGGGCTTTCCAATGTCACAGATGTACGAGATGGCTCCATCTTTCTTCCAACGCACAGCTGGGGGCTTGCAGCCACTGGTGACCTTTTAGTGAGCAGATAAACACTCAGCCCTCCAGAGAGCCCTTCCCTGGGGGGTCAGGGCGCCGTTACAGCCCTAATTTCCCAGAAGATGGGGATTGAGGCAACAATGAAGTCAGGATTCTAATCTTGACCAAAATCCAGACTCCAAACAGCCTGGGAAAACCCACCACCTGCCTAGGGCATCCGAATGACAGCAAAGGGCAGGGGTTCTCAGCCCGAGGCTTCAGGAGGATCGAATCAACTGGAGAGTTGGAGAGGCCCCTTCACCCCCCCCCCAAACTAAAGACTCACTGTCATCAGGTTGATCTTGACTCACAGTGACCTTCCCGGACAAAGTAGAACTGCCCCCTTGGGGGTCTTGAGAGTCAACCTTCCTGAGAGCAGAAGAAGAGGAATACACACACACACACACACACATACACACACACCGCCAAGGGATGGATGGACATGATGACTCCCGCATAGACACAGCTGTAAGGGTTGCATTCTGGTTTGGAGAGGGCAGCTATGGGTCAGGACCCCGTCAGCGACACCTCACAAGGACCAAAGATAACATGCTTATGTGCAGGGTCCTCTCCGTGCTGCAAACCTGCCGTGGGTCTCTGGCCAATGCCCCTGATAGGTAGCCTCCGCCCATCTGTCATTAAATGCTTGCTGGTGCCATCACGCTCAGCATGGTGGAGAACACATGAAACCATTCACGCCAGATCTGTATGTAAGCACTGTAAGCCTGTGCTTGGCTTGTCTAAGCACATCTCTGGCAGGGATTGTGTTAGTCCGGGTAGAGTAGAGGAACAAATTTCATAGATATGGATATGGATATAAGGGAATGGTTTATATACAAAAGGAATGGGGCACTGAGAAAGCATCCCAGCCCAGTCCAGTTCAAAGTCATAAGTCCAATATTAGCCCATATGCCTGATACCAATCTATAAAGTTTCCTTCCGACTCACAGTCACAGGTCAGTGGGTGCAGAATCCCAGCACTGGCAGGATCTCCCCATGGCTCCTCGCTTCCAGGGCTCAGGGTCCATCAACAGCATCCAGTGATGGCAGAAGCAACTCATCGCTGGCAGGGGTCTCCACATGGCCTCTCCAGCTTCAGAGGTCTGGCTCCATCAGGGCAAAGTCGTATGGCTTCTCCTCCGGCTTCTCAGACGCTGCCATCTTGTCTTGTCCATGATTCATTGTCTCTAACACTGACTCCCAACAACTGGGGAGATAGCTTCTCATCTCCACGAGGGAAATATCACGAGATTTCCCAGACATGTCAGGAGAAAGCCATGCCCACACAAAGGCCTCAATGGCTACTCAATGGCTATCTTCAGATTAACAGGCCAGACTCCATCCCTACATTTCAATCATAAAATTAACATAAGCATATGACTGCCACAGGGATGGTACATTTAAAAGGAGACGTTCGATCCTTTTAAAAGGAAGAGGGTGGGGGCTGGGGCTGTGGGGCTGGGAGAAAGACTGGTGTCCACCAGACCTTGGACATGGTGGGGAAAGGACCTTGTTCTAGGGACTTACAGGGACTAGTAAGCCAGCGCAGGCTTCCGTCCCTTCTTGCATCATTCAACATGGATGGGGACCTGTGGGATGAAGTTCAGACTTTTCCACCATTAGATCTACTCCGAAATATTATGCAAATACTAATAACCATTTCCCACCTCAAAAGCTTAGAGTTATTCACCCTAAAGGTAGCAGCTATCCAGAGGTCTCTGTCTCACACACAAGATAGGGCCCCCAAGTTGAGGTTTGAAAGAAACTAACTCTTTCTCCAGCTTTAGGAAGGGAACTTCTTTACAGAGCTTGTCATATGTGGCCTCGTCAATCAAGACCAAGCTACTGAGTTTGTGGCCAACTTGCCTTTGGACCATTTCTTCTTCTTGGCTTTGCCCCCAGATTTGTTCACGGGGTCTTTGTCCTTCTTGGCCGACTGGGGCCCAACAGGTTCCAGCAGCGGTTCCAGACGGAGGTGGCCTGCAAGGACAGGCCTGGCCATCAACTTCTGAAAGCCAGTCCATAGAAAGCCATGGCTCACCGTGGTCTCGTCTCCCCCACAGCTGAGGAGAGGCACAGCGCCTTTGTGGCACTGTGCAGGGGTCCCCGTGAGTTAGGGACCCACTCGATGGTGGACTAAGTGGACTACAACTAAAATTTAGCTTTGAATGCAGGCCACACGCTATGGACATACTAACTAATGGTCTGGAGGAGGAAGGGGGAGGTATCTTCAAAATGCATTCCTGGAAAAGTCGAATTAAAAGATAACGGGCTCTTCCCAGATGTTTTTTGAAGCCCCTGGTGCTTGTGACTTGGTCACCAATGGCATTGTCAGCATTTTCACACCCCTCTCCTGTCTTCGCAGGGATCTCAAAACATCACCGCATCCCCATGATGGCGCCTGCAGGACTATGGCTGGACCCTGCTGGTCAGAGAGCAGATGAAGAAGAGGCAGGGTCTTCACTAGCTTCCCTTTTTTGGTTCTTTGAATCCTTAGTGGTTGGCCGGTGCTATTTCCCTCTAGTTTCCGCCTTTGTCATCGTGCATATTATCAGAGGGGTCCCGAGGCTGCACCGGACACACGCACAAAGCTGGGCACGGGCGCCCTGCCGACCACCGTCATGCGCAGGTCAGAGTCTATGGAAGTGCGGCATCTGTGTGCTAACTTACGTCACGCGTCGGCATCTCCTCCCCTGAAACAATGACCTTGAGGTCAGGGGCTGAGTCCCCTGGTTTTATTTCCCATCAATGAGAAGACTTGCTACGTCCCTGGGGGTCGGTCTGCCAGCCACAGAGAGACGTCTTTGAAGCTTCCAGGGTCTAAATTCTGTCGTGCTGAGACAAGCGATGGCGGGAGGAGGAAAGGTTGGGTTGGTACAGCCTGGGGGTGGGGTGCTGGAGCCTGCTCCTAGGAAGACTAAAGATAGCTGCACGATTTAAAAAAAAAAAAAAAAAAGGTCCTTGGGAATTTTCCATCCAGACAGACAGTGTGGGGACAACATGTTCCGATGTCCTGGGAACGGGTACGGGCTCCCAACTGGGAAAACCCACAGGGTGAGACAGCATTGGTTTTTTTGTCCAGAGAATACTGGCATACGGCAGCCTGGGAGAGCCGTGGCTTACAAAAGACCTCACTCCACACAGAACGTGGTACGGCTGGGGCTCTGGCACCGGGACATGAGAAGGTTCTGGGACTGGAACTGACATCAAGGGACCCAGACGACTCCGGTCATCTCTGCTCAGGAACTCAGAAAGGGCCCAGAAAGGTGACCCTCCCCTTCTTCTCCGGGTGCTCAGGGCCTCCTTGAGGAAGAAGTAAATGGCGTTCCAGTTGGTACCTTCCCTCTGGGTTGGGAGGAACCACCAGAGCAGGGACACATGTGACCTTTCCTCGTGGCTGGGTTCTCTCACAACCTGAGAGTGCATGTTGCCTAGTGCACCACATGGAAGCAACCTGGCCTCCTCGGACCTAGCCCTTCCACCTAACCCTCCGGGGGAAGCGGGGGGAGAGGAAGCAGACACGTCCAGCCAGATTTAGGAGGAACGGAAGCCAAGCATCGCTCTGTAGGAAAAGCATCAGCGAAGGTGGCAGTCACGTCTAAAGTCCGCCTCCTTGACCTGGAGGGCAGCATCGCTCCCAAGCCCAGACATGCCACACCGTGCCACTAGTGAGCCAGCCACGGCCTGCCCTCTCTCCCCCATCACCAACCATCCCCTTTAATTCCTTCTGCACACCCCTTTGCCTCCAAATCACCCTCAGGGGCAAAGCCTGCCCCCCCTAAAGCGAGCTTGGCAAGCTAGTGAGTGTCACTGTTCTTCTATTAGGACGCCATCCGTCACAAACAGGATGCTTCCTCCAAGACAGCTCAGCTGTCCCTTCAGGGACAGAGCTCGGCACAACAGACGGAGTGCTCCAGCGGTGTCTTTGCCTGGGGCAGAGCACGCTAATGTCTTTGCTCAGACACCTGGAACTACTGGGAAGTTTCATCCCTTAAAAAGTCTGAGGGGGTGCTGAGCCTCGGTGGTGTAAGTGGTTGAGTGCGGGACTGTGGCCCACAGGCTTGGCGGTTCAAATCCAGCGGCGGCTCTCAAGAGCAGCACTGGGTAGCACCCACGACCACCAGAGGCAGTGATGCCCCCCCCCAAAAAAAGTCTGAGGGGTTGAGGGGGGCAGGTCAAGGAGGAATAAGCCAAAGAAACATTTCTTCATCCCCCAGGAAACAAGGCTTGCTTCTCTCCTGTCAAGGGATGGGAGACACCTTGTCAACGCTTTCTGCAGAAAGATGCCCCACCGATGATGCAGGACCGCTGAGAAGGTCTGCAGAGAAGGGAGGCAGCAATGGGCCAGCGTTGTGCCGTGAGCTTGGAACCTGCCGGTTTGCCTGGAAGGGAGGGTCTGGGGGTGGGAGCTGTGTTGCTGTGATCTGCCATCAGACCCAGATCCTGGCGACCCATACACAATGGAAGGAAATGCCACCCGGTCCCACACCTGCCCTAGGGCCATTGTGATTCCCCGGGTGTGCATTGACCGAGTCTGAGAAGTTGATCACCAGGCCTTTCTTCCTACTCTATCTTAGCCTGCAAACTGCTGCTAAAACCTGTTAAGTATCACAGCCACACAGGTGTGTGCACTGGCCAGGAGTGGCTCTTGGGTCTCCCTCCTGGGAGGATGAAGTCTAACCCTGAGCGAGCACAGCTCCCATCCTCTCTGTCAGTGAGCCCATTCGATTCATGGGGACCCTGGGGGACAGGGTAGAGCTGTCCCAGTGGGTTTCTGAGACTGTAACTCTTAGGAAGTAGGAAGTCTCATTTTCCTTCCAAACAGTGTCTGCTGGTTTCGAACTGCTTACCTTGTGGTTAGCAGCCCAACACATAACACATGATACACCGAGGGCTCCTATCACACCTCTTAAAAACAAACAGAAAACCTCATGCCATGGAGTCGATTCTGACTCACAGCAACCCTGGAGGACAAAATAGAACTGCCTGAGGGTTTCCAAGATTGTAACTCTTTACAGAGATAGAAAGCCTCCCTTTTCAACATAGAGGAAAGAACTAGGAGACAAAGGTCATTTACGGAGGTCTAAATACAGGCATGTACATATGTAAACATTTATAGATGACGAGAGGGAAATTGATCTATGTGCAAATAGCTATAGGTTTAGTATTAAGGTAGCAGATGGACATTGGGCCTTCACTCAAGTACTTCTTCGATGCAAGAACACGTTGTCCTATTAAATTGGCATTCTATGATGTTCACCTTCCCAACACAATTGCTGAAAACAAAGCGGGTGTATGAGTAATGTGGGGAAGAGAGCTGATGGTGCCTGGCTATCAAAAGATATAGTGTCTGAGGTCTTAAAGGTTTGAAGATAAATAAGTGGCCACCTGGCTCAGAAGCAACAATGCAGGCTGAGCCCCAGTGGTGTAGTGGTTGTGTGCGGGACTGCGGCCCACTGGGTTGGTGGTTCAAATCCAGCAGCAGCTCTCCAGGAGTAAGGCTCCACCTTCTACTCTCACCAGAGGGCAGTGAAGCCCCCCCCCAAAAAAAAAAGAAGAAGCAACAATGCCCACATGGAAGACACACAGCACCCTGTGTGATCACGAGGTGCTGATAGAATCAGATATCAGGCATCAAAGGGCAAAAAATCATATCATTATGGATGAGGGGAAGTGTGGAGAGGAGATCCAGAGGTCATCTGTAGGCAACTGGACATCCCCTTAAGGAAGGGTTGTGGGGAGATGATGAGTCAGTCAGGGTACATTGTAGCAACCATGAAACATACAATTTTCCTCTAGTTCCTAAATGCTTTCTGTCCCCCACCCCTACTATCATGATCCCAATTCTGCTTTACAATCCAGCTAGACCAGAAGATGTCCATTGGTACAGACAGGAACTGGAAGCACAGGAAATTCAGGACAGATGATTCCTTCAGAACCAGTGGTGAGAGTAATGATACCAGCAGAGTGGGGGGAGAGTGGGATAGAAATTGGGAACCAATGACAAGGATCTACAAATGACCTCCTCTCTGAGGAATGGACAGCAGGAAAGTGGGTGAAGGGAGACATCAGACGGTGCGAAACATGACAAAATAATAATAATTTATAACTTATCAAGGGTACGTGAGGGAGGGGAGCGGGGAAGGAGAAGAAAAAATGAGGAGCTGATACCAAGGACTCAAGTAGAAAGAAAATACTTGGAAGAGGAGGAGGATGGCAACAGATGTACAAATGTGCTTGACACAACGGATGGATGGATGGATGGATGGATGGTGAGAAGAGTTGTATGAGTCCCCAATAAAAAGAAGAAGTAAAAAAAAGAACATTTCCCTTTTCACAGGGGCAGTTAGTTCTATTCTGTCCTCTAGTTCAAACAATGTGTACAAATTATTGAATGTATACCCCCTGACCTTCTCTGCAAACCTTCACTGAAGTCACGGTAACAAGCTAGAAGGGGGTGGGGGAAGCCTCATTTTTCTTCCACAGAGAAGCTGGAGGTTTCAAACTCCTGACCTTGTGGTTAGCAGCCCAACATGTAACACACCCAGCCACCAGGGTCCCTCCCACCACTCTAAGGGATGTTTGTTATTCTATCTGCCTAGAAAATGCCTTCACTGTCTTTTGGAGAACAGCTCCTCCATCACTGTAGCCACACTGCAGTCCTCTGTGTCCTTGACGAGGGTGCATAACCCAGCTGAGGTGACCCTACTCACTCTTCTGATGGGACCTTGACAAAGGCAGAGACAAATAACCCCGGTCAGATCAATCAGAGATCTTTCTCTGGTCCAGCCTCCTGCTGGAAAAAGGAGAGGAGTTCATCTTCTCTCCAATCACTGTGGAGAAGGTAGGCAGTAAAAAAGGTTAAAAGCCCCAGAAGGAAGCTCTGATAGCACATTAACCAAAGGACAGAGGTTCAAAACTACCCACTGCTACAATGCGAGCCTAGGAAAGTCTGTGCGGCGAGGTCCCCCTCCAGTCAGGATCGATCTGATGGACCCCAAACCCAACCCATCTTTGTGAGGTTGGGATGGTCCCTCACCAAGGTGCCTCTTTCCCACCTGTAAGACAGTGAGACCCACCTCATGGGTGATGCCACGGGCTGAGAACAATGCCTGGCACTCCGACAACCTCAGTGGATGGTGAGTTTGATTGTAAAACCATGAACACAGGACCGCCCACACCTGGGCACAGCAGTAGGGGACCAGCAGCCTGCAGACAGAAGGGAGTCCTCATCTGAGATGGGTTCCTGTCACAGGCACCTGAGAAAGACTGGCACTGCTTAAAAATGAGGAAGAAGCTCACTGGTCAGATAGAGACAGGTGAGACACACCCCTCCAAGACTAGGGTCCTTAGGGCCCCTTGAGTTCTAGAACTGGACCCACCACCGTGCCAGGACAACCATCCATTCACGATCCAAAGCACAGCGTTGCTGCAGGAACCAAGTTCCAGGGACCGGGAAAGTGGGCAGATGGGAACCGCACAGCACAGGGAGGAAGTGGGGTACACGGCGGTCCATTGAGGGTATTGTCTTGAGGCGTGGAGTGAGAATGTGTATGGGTTCTTGAATGCCAAGTCCAGGCGCTACTCTGCACACCTGGACCGGGTTCAAATAAAAAGGGAGCAGGCGCGCGAAAATAGAAATGCATCCAGCACATTGGCATTGCCCTGACTGCATCAGTTGCTATATTGAAATAATAATGGGCAGTGCCAAGAATCCTTATGCTCGGCTGCTTGGGGTGGGGGACTCGGAAGTCCGTGCTCACCTGGGAAGAAAGGCCTGACGATCTAGTTCCCGGAAAACCCCACGGAGCACCACGAGTCGGCATCGACGAGGTCTGTGTTTTGGGGGTTGATACGGCAGGCGTTTCTTTCCTCCTCGCAGAGTAATTGGTGACCTCCTGCAAACACAAGCCAGGCTGGAGGCTGCAAGGAGGGATGGGGGTCATGGATGCAGGCAAGGTTTCATGCCCGGGAAGTGGAGAGGAAGAAGTGGGGGCGCATGCGCTAGGAAGCTCCCACGCCTCCCTGGTCCTCGCCTCCCAAACCCCGAGTCTGGAGAACGAGCTCCAAGCGGGGCGTCAGAATCCGGATCGCATACAAAGTCGGAGTCAAGGTGCTCCGGGAAACGTCACCAACAGGATGGGGGGAGACTGCCCACGCTCCCTGGTGGCTTGGGAGAAGAAGAGCCCTCATTCCAGAAACCAAACCCAGCTCGACTCATGGTGAGTCCGCAGGACCCATAGAACCGCCCCTGTGCATTTCCTGAGCCTGTAACGCTCGGATGGAGTGGAGAGCCCCGTCTTTCTCCAACTGAGTGGCTGATAGTTTCGAACAGGTGGCCTTGCAGTTACCGGCCCCAAACAAAGCTCTTTGGAAGCATCAGTCAGAAGGGAATTCATAATCACTTGCCGCTGGTTTTGACTCTGGCCGTGGAAAACCACAACAAATCAAGTTGTCTTTTTTTGTTGTTTTTTTTTTTAAAGTAAAGTGATTCAGATCAATAGGAGAACTCAATAAGGTGACCAGCTATAAAAATGTATACGTGAAAGTCAATAGCTTGCTACGTACACGCAAGGCATTTGAAATGTATAATGTAAGAGTAAATCTCATTTAAAAAGCAGCAGCCCAAAAAAATAGAAGAGTAGGAGCGAGCAATAAACCTGATAATAAATATCCAGAGCTTAGATGGAGAAAAACTTGCCAACTCTAATAAGGGGACGTCCATCAATTTTTGAGAAGGCCAGGTAGATGATAAGGCAGAATGGGAGCAAAGGAATGCAGAGCCAGGAAGCAGACAAATGGGAGCTTAAGAGAGCCGTGTCAATGCTCAGGTGGGAAGACAGAGTCTAGGATTCTTCTTGACCCAATGGCAGCTTTCTTGGGGCCCAGGACTGTCGGCAGAGACCACTAGACAGATGTTTCCCTGTGTCATTGACTGTGCAGAGGTAGTCTGCTGGGTAGATCATAACAACTCATGGGGAACATTGCAATACATGGAAATTCCAGAATACTTAGCTGTGTTTGTCAGGAACCTGTACCAAAACCAAGGGGGAAGTCTTTCACAGCAAGGGGTCCTGTGTGGTTTCGAGTCAGGAAAGGGCTGTGTCAAGGTTGTATCTTTGCACCCATCTTCTCCCATCTGTTTGCTGAGCACATAATCCAAGGAGATGGACTCGGGGGAGAAGAATTCCTCATCAGGATTGGAGGAAGGCACATTGTGGAAAACGTAACCAATGTCACCGAGGGCCTGTATTGCTCACTCGCCATCATGGAGGCAATTCCGACTCAGCAACCCAGTAGGATGAGACAGACCTGCCTGGGTGGACTTCCGAGACTGTCACTCTCTGCAGGAGTAGAAAGCCTCATCTCTCTCCTGGGGAGCGGCTGGAAGTTTCCAATTGCCGGAGGTGAGGTTAGCAGACCAGGTAGTCACCACCACGCTACCAGGGCTCTGAGCGGTATGTAGAAACCAACCAATCCCATTGCTGTCAAGTCGATTCTGACTCAAGGCACCCCTGTCGTCTGGGAAGAACTGCCCCTGTGGGTTTCCAAAACCATGACTCTGCCCCAGCCTACAAAGCCCTATCCTTCTCCTCAGAGCGGCTGGTGGTTTGCAACTGTGGACCTTGCAATCCCAAGCCCAGTCCATCATGTCACCGCTATACACCACCAGGGGTCCTGAAGAGTGCGCAGAGAATTGTTCAACGGAAATCCCATGAACTACATAAAGGGTCTCCAAAATGCAATAAAATTAGGCTGAGCCCTGTGGCTTAAGTGGTTGAGTGCGGGACTGTGGCCCACAGGCTTGGTGGTTCAAATCCAGCAGCCGCTCCAGGAGCAGTGCTGGGTAGCTCCCACGACCACCAGAGGGCAGTGATGCCAAAAAAAATGCAATAAAATTCTATCATTTTTCTTTTTGATAAAAAGGACAGTCCTGGGCCTTTTTTTTTTTTTT
>PVJH01029408.1:0-25994 GCA_004026705.1 Nesogale talazaci
CCATGTGGACTCTCCACCTTCAGAGGTCTGACTCCATCAGGGCCAAGCTGTGTGGCTTCTCCTCTGACTCCTTCAGCTTCTCGTATGCTGCCATCTTGTCTCCTCTGTGATTCATCATCTCTAAGACTAACTCCCAACAACTGGAGAAGATAGTTTCTCATCTTCATGAGGGAAATATCATGAGATATCCCAGACATATCAGGAGAAAGCCATGCCCACACAGAGGCCTCATTGGCTATTCAATGGCTCTCTCCAGATTAACAGGCTAGACTCCACCCCTACATCTCAATCATGAAATTAACAGAAGCACCACACTAGTGAACATCAAGTTGATCAATAGCAAGACTGGCAAATTAAATGTAGTTTCATTAAAATTTTGAAATTTTAAAGTTAGCCTAAAACCTCACATATTAAGTGGTTGGCCTAAATGCTTCAATACATCATGAGGAATTTGAGCTTGGTTTATCATTAGGAAAGTGGTTGAAAAACAAAACAAAAGCTCCCTGTCATCAAGCCAATTATGAGTCATAGCCACCTTATGAAACAGAATGCCACTGTGGGTTTCAAGGCTGGTCATCTTTATGGAAGCCTCATCTTTCTTCCCTGATGCATCTGGTGCTTTCTTACTGCTGACCGTGGGTTTCTCAGCACAATGTGCAAACCATTGTAACACCAGAGGTCACCTAAAATTTCTGGGGCTCAAAGTGACTCAATCTTAAAGCAAAGATCACTTTAATAATCATTATCCATTAAAATATGACTCATGGAAATACTCTGCGATGCTTCACCGAGTCCTCCTTTCTTCTACAGCTTTGCTGGCTGGGTTCACAAACTGCTCGGCTAGGCATTGATAGTCACCATTAGGGGAAAGAGCAGTAGAGGAGTGAGTAGCAAACCAAACTTACGTATTTGCTATCAGAGCCTAGGAACTACTTTGAGCACAAGCGTTTATTTATGAGGAAATTCCATTGCAACTAAAATCATAAGGACGGCCTACAGCAGTGGTTCTCAACCTTCCTTATGCTGCAACCCTTTAATACAGTTCCTCATGTTGCGGTGAGCCTCCAACCATAAAATTATTTTCATTGCTACTTCCTAACTGGAATTTTGCTACTGTTATGAATCCAGTGACCCACAGTTTGAGAACCACTAGACTAAAGAAACTCGGAAGTATTTAGTACTGTTTTGACAGGGGTTTGTCAGAACTCTACAGCCCAAAGGAAAATGATGTCCACTTCATATGCATAAAGAAGAGTAACAAGTAAAGAAGCACCTTCCAGAGTGCAGAGAACAGAGAACAATGTCCAAGAGTTCCATAGAGACAGCCCACCCCAAACAGAATCAAGCATCTTCTATGTTCTCAGGGTTGAGAGCCTTCACATTGGTTTTTCCAGCTGGATTACTATTGACCAGTGACTTCTGTGCCTCTGCTTTTCTCCTTTCCTAATATGACTATTTGTTTTGGTAGATGCAGGACAGATAGATAATATGTTTCTAGGTCTCAGGATGACATGGAAATATATATGATCTGATGTAGAAATATGCATGACTCTGAGCCACTGGACATTGAAAGCGAGTATAATATAGGTAGGGGGAGGGGGATGAAATTTTTGTTACCAGCAAGAGCATACTAAGGTTCCACTGAATAGTTTCACTGCCATTGATTTGATTCTGACTCATAAACATTCTAACCTTCAGCAAAATCCACATTCCCTTTTCTTGAACACCTAGAAAAGTTAAATTTCTCAGTGTGGCTTACACTAAGGTTTGGTTGTGTGTCTGGGTTACAGCCAAGAGAATGTAGACAGAAGTGCAGTATTTTCATTTGAAGTATAGACCTCCTAATGTGGAGGACTCTCATAGAAGAAGTTCTAGAAAACTATGACCCACAGGCTACATCTGGTTCACCACCTATTTTGTGCAACCCACAATCTAAAATGGCTTTATATTTTTTAATTATTGAAAATAAATTAAAAGTCATGTAACCATTTGTAGTGATATGGCACTGGTTCAAATAACCGGAAATAGAAATGCTATATGATCCATCAATACCTCTGCTGCATATATACCTTACAGAAGTAAGAGAACAAACTTGAATTCCTGTTTACCGCAATACTGTAGACAAGTGCCGGAAGTTGGAAACAGCCCAAAAAGTCATCAAAAGAAAAGATACAGAAACTCTGGAACATACACATACTGGAATACTGAGCATCGATAAAAATAATGATGACATCACAAAGCACCTCATGACGTGATCAGGCACGGAGTTGAGCAAAGTTGTCATTCGGTACCATTGAATGAGGCATCCAGCCTACTACATAGGTCACATAAGAATTTCTGCATTGGAAATCCACTAAGTGAGCCAAACACACATGCTTAAGATCAAAGGAACTGATATATACCTTTGGGCTTAAAGTTGCAATTCCCTACTGAGAGGAAGACTACAACCCAAGCACACAAAGTTCAGTGTTATCTGACTTTGACTGAAACAGCTTGATTGTAAGATTTTCCAATAATAGGCAATGTCAGCCTGCCATATGTTTTCCACTTCAAACTATTTTAGTTTTTAAAGACATATCATAGTTTGGTAGGCATAATTTTCATACTATGAAGGAGTACTATAAAAATCTGTGCCCTGTGTCTAACGCTCAATGTTTCCTTAAACAGGATTCAGTCACTTAAATTTTCTAATCCATATAAATTAACATCTGATGCATTTTATTCTAAGAAGTTTCCTACATATGAATACTCCCCTTGTCAGTGATATTCTAATGTGTTAGTCTGGGTAGATTAGAGAAAAAAATCATAAACATGCATATGTATATGAGAGAGGTTTTATACAAGAACAACTGAACATTGGGACAAATATCCCAACCCAGTCCAATCCACGGTCATAAGTCTGATGAAACATATGCAATGATGTCAAATGTAGAACAATCAGAAGCCAGTGGGTAGAAAATTTCTGGATCCAGTGGCATTGTGAGCATCTTAGCACTAGCAGGGGTCTCTCTGTGGCTTCTCCAGCTTCAGAGTTCTGGTTACATCCATGTGGATTGTCCCGCTCAGGGTACTAGAGTAATCTCATGTGTCTTGTCAGCTGCAATGTTTCCCAAGGAGTGAGCAAAGAGACATTGTTGGCCCCAAGAAGGAATTGCCACATTTCCCAGAATTCTCAGGAGGCCATAGTCACACAGAGGTTTCATTGGCTAACTCCAGATTGACAGGCTAGATTCCACCCCTACACCCTTAATCCTCAAATTGGCACCAGATGAGGTGACTGCCACATCTAAATTCTATGGTAGTTGGCTAGTTTAATGATGCTATTAGTAGAATTATAAATACCTCATGGAAATTACTTATATTACCTCTCAACTGATAATGCTACCACTAAAGGGGTAGCTAAATGCATGTACATTAACTACATATATATACATGTATATGAATGGATTTTAAACTTGTACTTAATCATAAGCCATAAGCTAAGAACAATCAGTTTTTTATGATATGTTCCTACTCAATATCCTTGTAAAGAGATCCTTGAAGATATATACGCCAAAGGAAAAAATTGGTGAAAAAACTGATGGTGTCCTGCTATATGAAAGAATAGCATATTTGGGGACTTAAAACAAGCAGTCATCTAAGTGAGAAAAGCTCACACCAAAGAAGCACGTGAGTCTATGTGATCCAAAAATTATAAATAATAAAGTCCAAGATCAAAGGAGTGAAAATGTATTAGAACTTAAATTAAGAGTTTGCAGAAGGCAATGGAAGACAATGAAAGCACACAAATCATTTCAGAATGCCATGAGGATTGAGCCTCCATTGAATTCCCTTGGACCGGTGACTAAGGATTTGAATAGCTTTGTCCTTAAACCGTGCACATCACAAAGTGAATTAATTAGGTTATAGTTAGGTTAAAATTTAACATTGTGCCATTTGTTTTTCCTTTTGCATAACACTCATGACAAACAATTGCGTAAAATTGAATTCTAGTGCTTAAAATAACATTCTATTAAAACAAATCCTCATTCATGTATATATGTATATTTAAAATCTATGGATACTTTCATGAACACTGCAATGCTTAGAGTAATTGAGACAGAAACCATATATGATCTTTTGTGTACTATATCCAGCTGATTTAGGTCACTACAGGTTAGAATGAGGCAATTATAACTTGTAACTCGGTATTTTTAAGTGCTGTGCATTCCATGACATTTTATTTGATTATTATCGGTTAATTTTCCTTAGAGAAAAAAAAAGAGAAATAAAGAGAAAAGTGAACCTCAATGGTACATTTAAAAAAATCATTTTATTGGGGGCTTTTATAGCTCATAACATTCCATACATCAATTATATGAGGCATATTTGTGCAGATGTTGCCATCATCATTTGGAAAGCATTTTCTACTTCAGTCCTTACTATCTGCAACTCTTTTTTCCCTCACTCCCCCACCCTCCCAACTTTGTGAATCTTTGATCAATTATATATATATTTGATCAGTCATTATTATTTCATACCTTACCCTGTCCATTGTCTCTCTCCACCCACATTTCAGTTATTCATCCTCTTTTAGGGTAAGAGGAGGTTATATATCCAACCTGGTGATTGACTCCTCCTTTCTTCAGGTTTCCTCTCTCAGACTATCCCCCTCCCCTCATGATATCAGTACTCCCACTACTGCTTCGGAGGGTTTTATCCATCCTGATTTCCATGTGTCCAGAGCACTTGGACATATATGTCAATGTGTGTTCTCCAGGCTAGCCAGATTTGTAAGGTAGAACCAGGTTACGTTGGTAGTGGGTGCCAGGTGGGAGAAGAGAAGGAAGCCTTCAGGAACTAGAGGAACGATGTGTGTTTCTACAAGGTGCGCTATGCTACACCTTGATTGTATTATCCTTTCCTTATAATCCTTCTGTGGGGGGATATCCAACTGCCTACAGATGGGCTTTGGATTTCCACTCCAAACCCCCTTGTTCGCATCAATACACTTGTTTGTTTTGAATCTTTTGATACCTGATATCAATGATACATTTTAAGGTATAATATGGGTTAATTTGTCATCAAATTAGGGAAAGAGCACAGTGTTGGTTTTACAATATCAGAACTGAAATAAGTATAATGTGTCCCCAACACCTCCAAGATGTATATATCTTCATTCTTTCAAAGTAAGTACACTAAAATCCTGGATTTCATATAAAGAAAATCATAACAAAATCACATAGCAAAAGAACCCTGCAGGTATAACTACATTAAGAATATTGAGATGAGGAAAGTATCCCAGTAGGTCCAATGTACGCACAGATTGGCATAAGAGGAAAACAGGAGAGTAAGTGTCAGAGAAAGGGAAGCTTGAGTGATGGGGCCTGGGGACAATGAGTCCCAGAATTTGAAAGCCCAAAGGAATTGAAAAAGGGAGAGGGGGAGATTATTCTCTATAACCTGTAGAACACTTTGATTTTGGCCCAGTACATGTCCTTTGACTTCTCACCTCCAAAAGTGTAAGATAATGCTTTTGTTTTGATTCAGGGAAGTAAGCTCTTGGCAATGTGTTAGCACAACAATAGAAAACTACCACAATAAGAACTACTGAAAGAATGTAAGCTATCTCGGTATGACCAGATAAAGCACTCATTACAATACATGAAGCTCACAGGAAAGCAATGGTCAGGGAAAAAAAATCAACTTCTGTGCTTTCCCAGGAAAACCAGTGAAATGACCACTACATACATTTGTAGTGGTATACACAAAGAGGTTCTAAAAAGTTCATGGAAATGGAATCAAAAGATAATGAAAATTTTCCACAATTTTTGGAAGCTCCATCATACATTCCTATCTTATGTCACTGTTCCAGCAGCAGTTTGGATAATTTTGAATGGTGTTGGGTCATGTCTCACTTCCTCTGGGAGCACAAGCAGTAAAGAGAATTCAACCCCACATTTGGCCAAGATTGATTGCTGTGCTGCAGAGGTCAGGGGAGTCACCACCCTCCATTCTTCTTGATCTTATTTTGGCACCAGTAATTCAACTCAACTTCCCTGTAGTGTTTGAGAAACTGTTGCAAGAGCCACACCAACTCATGATCAATATCATTATGGAGTTCATTAGGGGAAGTAGCAGCCACTAAGGTAGCATCACAAAACATTAAAGAGATATTTCTGTTGTCTGTTATTTCTTCTCAATCATGCTGGCAGGTATACCCCTTTTTACTCCTCACCTCTCACTCATGTAACCTTGTGGCCTCTGCTTTGTGTTGACAACCAGACAAAGGCAACTCCAGTCTGCAAACTAGTCTCCTCTCTGAAGGCACTCAGCTTTACAGAATCAATGAACCAATATACAATCTATTCTGTCTCATGATCTTAGGATTGCAGTCTATCCTGTCTCTGCTGCCACTGGCTCTTCACCCAGAGCTCTTGTTAGTGCCTTGCTGGTGACTCTGCTTTCTGTGTGGCCTAGGATTCTCTATCCCTGCTTCTGAAATGCCTCATTTTTGTACTCAATGAAATAGCAAAACTGACCTATCTATAAATTAGAGTTCTCTATTCTTTCTTCCTTGCATAGCCTCACCCATAATTTGAATGTCCAAAGGCTATGGGTAGGTGAGGCATACCATGTAACTTCTCTTTGTAACATAAGTGCAAAAGAAATTTCCAAACTTCCAAAATCATTTAGTTGTTCAATTCAGGAACTTCTAATCTTCAGTGTAAAGTGATTAATTTTGATTATTATGGTATATTATCAAGTGTTATTGTTGTTAGGTGCTTTAGTGACCTTACGCTCAACACGACAAAACACTGCCCAATCCTACACCACCCTCACAACTGTTCCTATCTTGAAGGCCATTGTTGCAGCTGCCATGTCCATTTACCTCATCAAATGCTGTTTTTTGCTGCCCTTCAACTTGTCCAAGCACGATGTCTTTTTGTGGGACTGGTCTTTTCTGATAACATGTAAAATTATAGGAGAGGAGTCCCGCTACTCTTGCCTCTAAGGAACATTCAAAGACAGATTTGTTTATCCTTTTGGCAACTCATGGTCCTCTCAACGTTCTTTGCCAGCACCACAATTCACTCTTCTTTACTCAATGTCCATGCATATAAAGCAATCCAAAATACGATGGCCATGGTCAGGCCACCATAGCCCTCAAAGGAATAAGACTTTTGCTTTTCAACATGTTAAAAGAGGTTTTGTGCAGCAGATTTACCCAGTAGAATGCATCATCTTGATCTTTTAACTGTTGCTTTCATCAGTATTGGTTGTGGATCGAAGAAAGATAAAATTTTTGTCAACCTCAATCTTTTCTCTCTTTACCCTCATGCTACCTATTTCTCCAATTGTGAGGTTTTTCCCCTCTTTAAAATGAGATGTAATATATACTGAAGGCTGATGTTCTTAATCTTCATCATCACATGCTTCAAGTTTGACTACTTTTCAATTAGCAAGTTGTGTCATCTGCATATGGCAAGTTGTTAATAAACCTTCCTTCAAACCCAATACTGCATTCTTCTTCATATCATGCAGCTTCTCTGATTATTTCCTCAACATACAGATTGAATAAGATGGGTAAGAGGATGCAGCTCTAATGTATACCTTTCATGATTTTAAACCATGCAACACCCCCTGTTCTGTTCAAACAAGTCCATGTAGAGTATCTGCATAAGCACCATTAAGTATTTTAGGATTCCCATTCCCAAGGTTATTCATATGATGCTATGGTCTACACAGTCCACTTCTCCCTTCAAAAGGTATAAGGACATGTACAAGCTTGTCCAACTATTTATATGCAGGTATTTACTTATGATACAAAAATATCTATGAATATAATGCAGAATCAGTGGTAACAGCAAAATTGCAGTAACAGCAAAATTCTACACTTCTCCTTAGACTTATAAAGAGTTGTGCTCAGTTTTCACTACAGTTTTCATCTCATCAAATTTCCACTTATAGAAACTTGTTTTCTTTCTTGCTATTTAAGTACCAAAATTAAAAACTCTTAACCATAACCAAAACCAATAACCAAAAACCTTAAAGGAATCAATTACGGGACCTGAAAGCTCAGGACCCTCATCCTGGGAGACGCCAAGATCATAATTCGCAAAGACAATGCTTTACTCACTACTTTGGTGAGCAATAACTGGGGTCTTAAAAACTAAAATGTAAATGATCTCTTTCTATCCTAAGCAAAGAATAGTGAATAGCATCAAGAATGTATGAAAAATAATAAGTCCAACATATTAATGGACCACAAGCATACCAGCTTTCAAGACCCGGAGACCAGGAACTTAATGGCATCCAGCTACCACTACTGACAGCTCTGAGAGGAATCAAAGTAGAATATCAAGACAAGGAGTAAGAAAAACATGGAATAAAAATTAAAATCTGAAAAACTGAAACCCCTATACTAACATCCTAAGTGTCCATTCAAACCTGGAACTGTATTGACCCCGGGGGATCAAGATTGATGAGTCAAGTCATTGAGAGGTAGAAAAGTGAACAAAAAGAAGAGGAAAACATACGGTCCTGAGGACACTCAAACATTCAAGATTAAAGGGCAAAGGAAACTGATAAACATAAAGGGAAGGAGCATTTATAAATCTGAGGCTCAACAGTAACAGCAAAATTCTACACTTCTCCTTAGACTTATAAAGAGTTGTGCTCAGTTTTCACTACAGTTTTCATCTCATCAAATTTCCACTTATAGAAACTTGTTTTCTTTCTTGCTATTTAAGTACCAAAATAAAAGTTTGAATTTGACTTAAAATATTTATTATCTGGCATCTCCCAGAAAATCATATCTGATTGCTGCTCTCAAGGATAGAGTTGCTATATGGAAAGAATCTTGATTCCTAGCCACAGTTTGGAAGACTGCTTACTAAACACTCAACTGGACCTTTGTACAAGTGAGAATTTAACCTTTATTGTGATAAACCACTAACACTTGTGAACTGTTTGTTACAGAACTCAGTGTTATCTATAAAGACTATAACAACCTCTTAATTACATGATGGAAATTTATAGTACAGGAAGCCTCAGAAACCACAAATGTTTCCAAGAAATTCTACTGTCACTTTAGGAAATGGCTACACATGCATTATTTTAGCAAAGTGAATCATCACAGGGAATTCATCTTTCATTAACTCAGCAAACATCTGTTCAAGGTATTGTGATCAAGAAAATGTGTATGGTTGATTTGATTTTTATATTTAAACTGATATTAGAAGTTTCATGAGATCATTTTGTCAATGAAAATCTTTGCTTAGACCAAGAATGAACATGTGTTTTTACTCTTTCTAAATGAGAATTTTCTTCCCTTTGGAATGACACTAAAACAGCTTCCCAGCTTGCAAACTAGAAAAAAATAAATTTTGAGAGTTGAATAGGACATTACTTTGAAAGTCCCCAAAAGAGAAGATGAGACAAGCTCCTGTAATAAAGCGCAGTCATCAAATTGCCAATAACTGTCCCACTGGCATGAGGAACAAGAGAGAGCACAACATGGAAGAGAGAAATCTTCTCCAGTTGGTGTAACAAGCTAAACAAATACTATAGATGATAAGCATTTCACTATCTGATTTGGAGTAGAATCGAGTCCATAAAATTAAATTCCATTAGTACAGTTTCAATATATTTTTAAATGCAACTTTTTTATATAAAGTCCTGCATATGTATAATATGACTGTGTATTCCAGATATTATCTTGATGATTCTAAGCAATATTTCTCAAGTGAGTATAAGCATGAAGATCACTTAGGTGAGGAAGTGTTTGATAACATGTTGAATATGCTCCCAAGAGTAATTTACTAGGTGTGTAGAGTGCATGAGTCTCCACTTTCACAAATTCATTTTAGAGTTTAAAATACATGCTTTATGTTTTGAATGGGCCCCTCACTTCCATTCAGCTATTTGGGGGGGCGGAGGTGGGGTTGGCGCATCACTGCTTCTGGTGGTCGTGGGCGCTACCCAGTGCCGGTCCTGAGAGCCGCCGCTGGATTTGAACTGCCAAGCCCGCGGGCTGCAGTCCCGCATTCATCCACTTAAGCCACCGGGCCTCAGCCCTCCATTCAGCTTTTACATACTCTCATAGCCAAAGTGCTAGATACAAACAAACACATTTCAATAATTGAATGCACCTGTTAAAAAAAGCAAACAAGCAAGACAAAGGGGAGGTGGAAGCTAACAAATTCGTGCAGTCGTGAGAATTTTGATCTTCCTTATAGTGTGTAAAGCCTCCATCTTGAGGATTTTCTGATTTTTTATCTTCTTTACATTGTGTAAAACCTCCATCCTGAGATTTTTCTCTGTTAACCTACCCATTGCTTTGGGGTTTTTTGTTTTGTTTTTTGTTCCTGTTTGTGTTTTGATTGATTCTCTGTATATAAAGTCCAGGTCAGATACATTATAGAGACAGTAACTGGATTGATAATGACTAAAGGGTATGACCCATTATATAGGTTAGCTGTCATACCGTGGTGGTTTATGTTTTGCTATGATGATGAAAGATGTTTCAAATGCCAGCTCAGTCATCAGAAATCAACAGGTTTCAGTGGAGTCTCCAGAGTAAGAATCAAAATAAGAAGAAGTATTTGGCCGCCTACTCTGGAGGCAGTAGCTCCTGGAAACCCGAAGCAGAGAATGTGCACACTGTCTGATAATGGAGGCCTAGTGAACAGAAGCAGAACACTGATGTTGGTTCCTCAGGTCGAAGGCGCTCTAAATATGACCGAGAAAGACCTGCTTTCTCAAAGTAGAATTGAGCCTGTGAGAATGGAGCCTTCAGGATCTTCATTTATTGTGAGAACACAACTCAAAATGAGGGAAAGAAAGACTGTGTCAAAAACAATACTGTTTGAATCTAGGAAAGTTGGAAGGCATAGCAAATGAAATGGAATCCACAAAGATCAATATCCTTAGCATTAGTTACCTGAAATGGACTTGTATTGGCCATTTTTTTTTATCAGAAACGCATATGCTTTACTATGCTAGAAATGACACAATCAAGAGGAAAGGCATTGTAATCATTGTCAAAAAGGACTTTTCTGGGTCTAAATGAAAGCATAATGCTGTATATAATAGGATTACATATATCTGCCTGTCAACGAGTTTAAGAAAGAGAATGATGTCTTGAAACTGATTATGGTAGCTATTTTAAAATATTGCAAAATATGGTTGGACTATGGAATTATACAATATCTGTATTAGCTCCCAACAAAATGGTTTGGGAGGGGAAAAAGAAATTAAATCAATACAGCTATCATTCAAATTTATGCATCAATCACAAAACTAGCGATGAAGAAATTTAAGAATTCTACCAATATTTCTCTTGGAATGATCAAACGTACAATCAAAGTGCATTGATAATTATTGATGATCGGAATGCAAAAGTTAGAAACACAGAGGGAGAAACCCATCTTATGCTGAAGAAGGGAAGAAAAATTGTGGTGACTCTATGTGATGAAAGAAGTGAAGTGAATTGATATGAGGGACATATATTGGAAACTGGCATAAAGAGCAGGAGAAAAAAGAAGAGTTCAGGTGAAAAGTAGCAAGTCAATTAAAGGCTATGGGGATGAAAAAGAAGAAACACTTCTGGGTGGAATGCAGATACAGAGTTGGTCGGACTCAGTGACCTCCTGAATATTCAAATAAAATAAATGAAGACCCAAAGACAGATCCTAGTATTCTTGTCTGTGTTTATTTTTTGGAGAGAAATCTTACATCATATTGGGAACATATTGGATGAAGACTTCAGTTTATGTGGAGGCAACAGGTATTTCGCTGTGCACCCACAACTAAATTAGTGATGTCAAGAGAACATGTGTAAGAGGCTATTGAAAAAGCAGTTTTCTTAGTTGAAACAGAACACCTATTAGCGAAAGAGAAATGTCAGCATCAACTCTGAAAACATTGGAACTATGGCAATTAAATTTTAGAACATGGTTCAAATATGTGCAAATACTAACATGTAGGGGACTAGTAAAGAAGAATGAGCTGAAAAATAATTATAGATTGGAAGTGGAAAACCATGAGGGAGTAAGTAATATGCCAGTCATCAATGTATCATCAATCCCAAATTTGCCTGACATTGTATAAAATAAAATGGAGGTTCTTCTCATTGGACAGAATAATGTATACAACAAATAGCCATTGAAGGCTATTAACAGTGTAAATTCAGAGTGACTATGCTCTCTGTGAAAGATAATTTTTAAAAATTATTTTATTGGGAGTTCTTTTTTTCTTCTTTAAATCATTTTTTCTGGGCACTTAAAGCTCTTATCACAATCTCTATATACACCCATTATATCAAGCACAATTGTACATATGGTGCCATCATCATTTTCAGAAAATTTTCTTTCTACTTGAACCCTTGGTATCAGCTCATCCCTCCACCCTCCTTCCCTCATCAACCCATGATAATTTATAAATTATTATAGTTTTCAGGTCTCACACCAACTGCTATCTCCATTCATTACTTTTATGTTGTTCATTTCCCTGTGAAGAGTTTATATGTCAATCATTGTGAACATTCCCAAGTTCCACTTTACCCTCCTGGTATTACTACCCTCACATTGGTTCTGAGGGGTTTATCTGTCCCAAATTCCCTGTGTTGTATTCCTCTTAAATGTATTGTTTTTATATCTGTCTTTATAAACCAAAAGATGCATCAGATTGCTCTCTGGATCTGGTTTTTGGGTGTGGATATAGGCTATTGGAAATGAAGGTTTCCAACTACCCTATCACAGTAGTTTAAAAGGTGGAAACATTTCTATCAGGAACTGAGAGAAGCAATCCTTAGGGAATGTCCAACATGTGGACAACCTATTCTTATCCTCTAATAAATGTAAAGTCCCCTTACTTTGAGACTATGGAACCAACTACCACACTCAACAAATTCTTCATCACAATCACCTGTTGCTGCATGTTCAGCTTTTAAATCATGGAAGGGGACCTGACACTTTTCTTAAACTAAAGTTAAGCTGAAGAAGAACTGTGTGCACCTGTTCTGACTTACCTACAAATCTGCACTTTCTTATGGACAGAGTTAGAAAAGAATCTTATTATACCTGGGGATTGCTTATGTTTAAAATCGCACCTCAGAAGCACACCTTTAAATAGCATCATGAGTTCATTCTGTAACCCAGCATCCAGCACCGGGATATTCAGAGTGCTCTTATTCAGAGTTATGCAGCCTTTCATTCATAGTGTAGTCCTATGGGAATGAGCACATTCTTTGAAAATCTTACAGTATGGCTAAATGAGGCAATGCATTAAAGATGCTTGAGAAAAGATCCTAGAAACCCGGCAAATGGACTGTAGCATTAGTCATCTACTGAAGAGCTCTTTGGATCCAAGCCTGTAGAAACCTACTGGTAAGTGGGGTTAAGTGAAGCTTCTGTGTCCACTGAGTCTCCATTGTTGTTGTCAGCTGCCATTGAGCACCTCCTGACAGAAGGCAACACGGTGGGCAGGGTAGAACTTCTGTAAAGATTTCAAGGTAATGATTTTTCAGGAGTAGATCACCAGGTTTTTCCTTTTGAGTGGGTTTGACCCAACCTTTCAGCTGCCATCCACACCATTTAGGTCCTCCTGAACAAATTGCTCTATAACATTTTAAGTGACAGAAAGAGAATTAATCATAAAGACAATGCTAAAATCGAGAGAGAAGAAATCAAAGTCACTAATTCAAATACAAGGTGAAAGAACTCCAGAATTTTTTTTAAGACAAACCTTAAATAAAGGCAAACCTTGAATAAAAATATAGTCTGGGATTTCCCTTTAAATTATGATTTAGCAAATAAAAAAGATGTAGAAGATCAAACTCTGGAATATGAGGAAGTTCCTGGGAGACCCCAGTCTCATGGAATTTAAGGCAGCAGTTGTCTTGCTTGGTGGAGGACTCAGATTTTTCTGTGCTCTAGAGAAGCATCTTAAGAGTATGTCTTTGGAGGGAACACACAGAGCTCCTGCTGCCTTTAAAGAATTGTCTTGCCCAGTCAACTCACCAGGATTAAAGGAACACAGTTGAAACAATCTGCAGCTTTCCATGTACCATGCTGCAGGCCTCTACATGTCACCTGCAGAGCAGAAATCTAAAGAAAACATATAGGAGTTCAGAAAATAGACTTGTAGAATCATTTCTCTTTAATGATAACAGTGCTTAATGTAAACTTAGGCTGAAGTGACAATAAGACAAGCTTGACTATTCTAGGTTGTCCTTCTCCTCATCCATCTGACGACAAAATAAATTCATGGCTCTCTGTTTCAGACACAGACTTATATTCCCTGCAGAAATGGCAAGACAATTGAAGTCCCTTGGTAATGAATTTTATGTCCAGAATAATAATCCAGAAAACAAAATTAAATTCCTTTTAACATGCTAATTTTGCATAAACTCTCAGCCTGCTTCCCTAAAGAGAGTAAAGATTTGGACTAGGAAATAAGAGAGGATGGAAAATTGGCCCATGGTATTTACTGTTAGCTGAGTATCTACAATGAATGATTAAGTACTTAGCTTAATTACTCCAAAAAGCATATTATTAAACTATGCATTCTGATTTTGTTATTGCTGTTTATCTGACAAATATTAATTGGGGTTTTACTCTATGTTGGGTACTGACTAATACTGCTGTCCTTAATTAGCATTGAGTTAGCTTTGACTGGTTGTGACTCTACATGTAGCACAACAAAATGCTGCTATATTTCACACCATTCTCTGGATCTTGAGTCTGCTGCATCCATGCTAACTAATGATATTATCTTCAAGCATTAAAGCAAACAATGCTGTTTTATGATCCGTAGTTTTCATTGCTTTGATACATGACATTAGCATTGGTGAGCTTTTGGAAGCAGATCCCAGTCCTTTCTTCTTATTCTGTCTTAGTATAGAAGTTATTGTAAGACCTGTTTGACATGACTTTACTGGTATTTGAAATACTAGTGGCACAGCTTCCAACATTACAGAAGCATAAAAGCCACCACAGTACAACAAACTGACAGACAGCGGTATCGTAATTATAGTAAAAAAAGAACAACAAAAAACAAAATAGAAGGTCCTGACTTCAGGAAGTTTAATTGATAACAGGCAATACACAAACACATTGATAATGTATAATACATTGGGTGAGGAGAGATGCTGAGGGTGATAAACAAAGAAGACATCTGAATAATGGATGTCTATAAATTGTTTCTATTGTCTATAAATGGTTAGAGAAGGCCCATTCATCTGCAAGTACAGATACAATACAATGAGAGAAGCAGACACTGGGTTAGCTGGAGAAAAAGCACTGCAGAGTAAGGATATGCAAGTGAGGTGGGAGCATTCTTGGCAGATATAAAGAGCAGCACCAAGCCACTGTGACTAAAGTGGGGGACCAGTAAGAGATGATGTCAGAAAAGTCAGAAGGGGAATATCATGAGTGGTAAGTATTTTGGTTTTAATACATTGGAATATTTTTTGGAACATAGTTTTGTTTTTGGTTTTTTTAAAAATATAATACCTCAATACAGTTAATCATAAAAGTAAGCTCTACAAAAAATCTTGTTTTACATATCATACAAAATGTCGAGGTCAGTGAAGCTCACGGACCCGCACGCATCAGTCATGTTGCAGGAAGACTTAAAATTAAAAAATTAAGCCATTTCTGCAGCTCATCTTCCTCCCGGTCACAGGTTCATGCTGTGTCCTCCTCTTGACGCATCAGCTGCGCCGCCCACCACTTCTGGCCATCGGTGGAGACGCCTCTTTCCTTCTGGATGCGGCAGACCACTGGAATATTTTTAATATAAGTGATATAATGTGACTTATCTTTTATAATTACCACACTGGTATCTTTCTGGAAAATAGACAAAAGTGGACAGGAACTGGAAATGACAAAAACAAAAATTAGAATATTATTTTAATCACCCAGGAAAATGATATTTGTGGTTTAAACCTAGGTGGTAACTTATTGTGGTTAATCCACAGAAGTAAGACAACAAAACCAATGAACGACACACATACACAACATAAGAGAGTGTGAAGAGATTTTTTTATTCAAATAATGAGACTTTTGGAAAAGAATAAGACAGGTCTCCAAAACTAGTACAAAAATAACTTGATAGAGTAAGGCAAGGAAAATGACTTTGGGTCTTTTGATGGAGAGGGGACAGTACTAGAATGAGGGCTCATGGTTTGAATTTATAGCTGCAGAGAACGGAGTATCTTACATTTCCTTATAGGATTTTCCAGATAAGAGCAGAAGGCAAATAGGTAGGAATAAGCTTTCAAAGTTGCAGGCATTCAAATGTCAAAAAATGGAGTCAGACTGTATGAGTACTATATAATAGGAGAGATGGCAAGAGGAGATCAGATACTAAAATTGTTTTTAAAACAGAGTTCACAGTATTTACACTTTAAATGGAATTTGGTGTGTAAGATAAAAGAAAAGTCAATGATGATGCCTTCTCTTACCGGATTTTATATTAAAAAATTAAAAGAGCTAAAAAATCAATAAGCAAGTTAGTTTTTCATTTTTTTCTACTTCAGGATAGAGTTTTATTGAAATATAAAAACCTTGCACTTTGATTCTCTTTAATCCTTTCCCATCTCTTTAGTCATTCCTCCTGGGAAATAGGACAGTGCTCTACAAATTAGATTGTTCAAAGAAAGTGCTTATTGATTGAGAAGATTTACAATAATATTTAATTACAGTATTATGTTGACTTAAAACTACATTCTATCCTGCTTATCCCTCAAATAGACATTAACTTTAAGTGAAGTTTCAAAATGTGTCCTAAAAAATAAGACTAGTAATTCATATGAGTATTTATCAAGCATCCATTTTAAATATCTGGAGTATAATAAAGAAAGTTGCACTTACAATTTTTATTTCAGAAGTGACCTTTTATGATTTTATAGCTAATTAAGGAGGAAGCTACATTATAATAAAAATGTCCTAAAATAAGGACTAGGCATTCCAGTTTTCAGCCTCATTTCTGCCAAATAATAAGAAGATCTATGGTCCTGGTTCTATTGGGCTTTTCTCTGAGTCTCATTAGTAAAATATGAGTACTGGATTCAATAATTCCCAGGATGTCTCTTTCAGAGAGACATTGTGAATGCTGGCGGCAAACGCGAAAGCTTTGAGAGCAACATGATGTGCATTCATACAATCAGTGCAATAGGAGCTTTTCCATTTTTCTACCTTCCAAAATACGAGTAAAAATATTTTACAATTAGAGGTGTCTAGAGAAATATGCAAAGTTCAAGCTAAGATATTTTATAAGAATTGTTTTAAAGTAAAAATATTTTAAATGTACTATCTATACCCATTATAGAAAATAAAGGAAAATATTAAACAATAAATGAGATATTTAACGAAAGCTACTAGAGTTTGCTCTACTGAAATGTCAAGTTTCTTGAAATTTAGAAAGATCAATAAAGCCAAGATGTTTTAAGATTTAAATTTTTAAATACGTTGTACATTCATACTCAGATGTTTCATAAGTTACTCGTCAAATCAAAGAGATTTCCAAATGTTAGAAAAATTAATTTTGGCCCTCGACTAATATCACACTATGATTTAATGTGAGACATCGGTTTTTTTAACATTTGCTATCCTAATTAGGATTTTAAATGTGTGTAATTTTAAATAATAAAAAATAGCAATTGAAAACAATGAAAATGCTAAAATAATGTCAGAACCCTAGTTTATAGGCAAAAAATAAGCACTTTAAAAGTGGATATAATATGATTATGGCAAAAATGTCATGATTGTTGAGGAACAGGATGACAACCATGTAGCTCACAGGAGAAAGACTCAGCAGAAGTCAAGCTAGGAGAGCCATTGGGAAGGATGTCGTATTTTTCCACATCCCAGGAGTAGCAGTATAAAAATAAAGATAAGTGCAGATTCACTAGGATTAAAAGTGAGGTAGGCTTTTGCTCCCCAGCCTGCAGCTTTTTTAATGTTCTCCCCCTGTCTCAGCCAGCTCAAGTTGTTTTTTCCTATGTTACCACCACTGCAGGCCTAGGGTTTAATTTGTAGCTACCCCCAGTCCAGAGCTTTTCCCCACTTTCCACCCATGGCTTCACTCCACAACTGTTGCATCCCACCCACCACCCATGGCTTTCGGCTACCTACCACTGGCCTCTATGTCGCCCCTGCTCCCACTGCAATAGGCCAGCCCAGTGCCACCCTGGAGACCCACTATCACACCATCTATGCTGCCTGAAATAGTTACCGGTGTTGCCCTCCAAAGTGTTAAGTCCAGCTGACTAGGGATAAAGGAAAATCCCAGTGATATAGAGATACAGCCAGATCCTGAAGCACAGTTGAAGACAGGCAGTGCTTAGGACCATTCTTACTCTCCTCCCAGAGAGACAAATGGAGCCAAACTTCACTAAAATTGCATGCAAAAATAACCATCATCAAGCTCTACAAGAAAGCAAGAGAAATGAAATACAATGCCAGAGGAGGACTTCACCCTAACGTCGTTCACAGAAGAAGCCGATGGTGAACAGTCACAGAAAGAAATCTTCTGAATATTGCTTAGAGTTATTCAGGATATGATTAAATCAATACAGAGAAAGAATGGAATTATAGAGTAGACAGAATCCATATACCAAAGGGAAATAAGAGTTAAAAGAAAATGCCACAAAACCAGAGCAAATGGTAAACCACTTTACCAACTGCCTTGAAGAGGTGGATAATTGTATTAGCGACCTCAAACATAAATGACTCAACAAACATGAAAGACAATCAAACAAGATAATCAAACACTCTGAAGAAAATCTGAAAGCAATAGTCTATGAAGAGAAACAATATTATAATAATTGGGTTACCTGAGCAAGCCAGAATGAGAAAATCAACGGTCAAGACAATGAGAAATTTCTGGACAAAAACCCCAATTTAATGAAAGGAGAATCATACAATCATCTAAGAAGCAGCAAGAACATCAATTAGTCTCAATCTTAAGAAGAACACACCAAGGTATATAGTAGTCAAATTACCCACCTTAGAGGAAAGGGAGAAAATCATAAAAGCAGCTAGAGAGAATGAAAAAAATCAGTCACATTTAAGGTTAATCAGTTAAGAAAATGCTCAGATCTGTTAACAGAAACCATGAGAAAGAGAAATGAATATAATGGAATAGCATCTTGAGAAAGTGGAAAGACAATAATGGTAACCCTCCAAATCCTCCATCTGCCAAACTCTCCATCAAAATAGATGTAGAGGTAAGGGTTTTCCCAGGTAAAGGAAAAATTCAGAGAATAAATAAGAACAAACAAAAGCCAAAACTCAGCACTAAAAAATTACTTTCCAACACACTTTGGCCAGAAGACCAACATCCACAGAGCACAACATGAAACCACCACATAGTGTAACACTAGCTAGAAGTCAGAGCTCTGATAGCAATATCCATGATATCTTTGAGCCAACACCAAAAAGAAGGCAAGAATGAATCCCCCTATGCATACATAGCACACTGCTAAGAAAGAAGTGATGAAAATGTCTACTACAAAAGGTATGGGATCACAGTAAAGAGTCCACAGATAGATGTAATAATTCTGAGTTTCAATGGTCTGAATTTCCCCATAAAAAGGACAGTCTACCAGACAGAATTAGGCAACAAAACTCAGCAACCTCTTTTCTGTAAGAAATGTACGTCAAGTTGACTGACAAGAACTGGTTGAAGAACAAAGATATATCAAGGTAATGGCAACCTAAAAAAAACAAGAGTTGCAATTCTAATCTCTGACAAAATCAATTTCAAGGTATAGGACATAACAAGAGATAAGTATGGGCATTATATAATGCTTAAGGAATCAGTAGACCGAGAGCTGGTGAGCATAATGAACATATACATGCCCAAAAAGAGACCCTCAATACATATCAATCAAATCCTCAAAAGATGAAAAAAGAAATCATGAGATCAACAATCACAATAGGAAATTTTAGTACACTTCTCTCTGAGAATAATAAACAGAAAATAGCTCAAAAAGGAGGCTACAGAACTAAGCTCTATAAACAACTCAACCATATAGACATATTCAGAGCTCTCAATCCAACTGCAAAAACAATCATATTCTTTTCAAGTTCACTTGGCATTCGTTAAAAAATAGACCATATGCTGGAACACAAGTCAAGTTTGAGCAAATTCTAACATACAGTGGTCACTTTGACTTCCTCTTCTGACCACTATGCCATAAAGTTGGAAATCAACAAAAGGACAATTTTAAAAATCAAGGGAAAGTACTTTGAGGATAAATAACTTACTTCTTCAGAAGGAATGGGTATTGGTCCAAATTAGAAATGATACTAGGAAGTTTCAGAAACCAATGTGAATGAGAGCACAGCATACCAAAATCTATGAAATACAGCAAAGGCAGTCAGAGGATGTTTGATAGCAGTAAACAAACTTATAAATAAGGAAGAGAGACATGGTGGATACCCTCATGCACAACCTTCAGCAGTTGGAACGAATGAACCAAAGAATCATTTTAATAGCAAACGAAAAGAAATTATAAAAGCCAGAGCAGAAATAAATGAGTGGGAAAACAAAAGTTATGAAGAAAAGTTGATTTTTCAAAAGGATTAACAGAATCAACAAACCATTGGCAAACCTGAAAAAAGCTAGGAAAGTACAGACATCAATATCCAGGTTGAGGGGTGAAACAGGTGAAATTATAATGAACTGCAATGAAATTAAAAGCCTAATTGCACAGTACTATTAAGGACTGTATTCCAAGAACTACAACATGGAAGACATGAGCAACAACCTAGAAAAAACAAACCGTCCCCCAGTTATCTGTTCTAGATGTTAAGAACTTGAACAGACCCATGGCAAAAGAAAAAATAGATAAGATAATCAGGGAATTAACAACTTAAAAAGTCTGTGGCTCAGATAACTTAACAGGAGAATTCTACAAGCATCCAGAAAAGAGCTGACACCACGTCTGCATGCCTCTTCCAGAACACAGAAAAAGGATGATACATTCCTGAACACATTCAATGAAGAAAGTATAACACCAATACAAAAACCGGGCAAGGATACCACAAGAATAGACAACTCCACGCTGATATCGCTAATGAACATAGATGCAAAAATCTTTAGCAAACTCTTGGCTAATAGAACACAAAAGTTTATAAAATGAATAATTCATTTTGACCAAGTGAATTCATAACAGGGATGCTAGGAGGGTTCAATATTTGAAAATCCCTCAACATTATCTATCATATTGAGAAGAAAAAGTACAAGAACCACAAGATAATATCAATAGATGCAGAAAAAGCATTTGACAATATTCAGTACCCATTCCTAATCCAGATGCTCAAGAAGATAGGACTGCCAATTTACATGGAAAAGGAAGAAACCCAGAACTGTAAAGAACTCAAGAAGAACAATAAAGTGGGTGAACATGTATTACCTCACTTTAAGACTTATCATTCAGCCACAGTTGTCAATGCAGCACAGAACTGGTCTAATGATAGATACCCGGACCAACGGATAAGAACAGAAATAAGAAAAGTAGAATACAGACAACTGATCTGTGATATGTTCCCTCCCACAAAAAATAAAATGGTGATGGAAAAAATGACATAGACCTACAGGAGAGTGAAACAAAACCCTTACTTCATCTCACACATAAGGACAAATTCATGGTGGATCACAGAACTTGAGGTAAAACCCCGAACTCTCAGGATCATCCATCAACTAATGGGAACAAAGCTAATAACTGTAATGTAGGGCATACATAGACTATCAGCAGTAATGAAGGAAAAGCCCCCAGAGGAGGGATATGTTCCACATACTAAAGATTTGTGTGCATCAAAAAACTTCATCAAGAGAGTAGTGAGCGTCCATAGGTATGAAAAGATATTCAATAATAACATATCAGACAAAGGTATTATTACTTAATTTTACTGACTACTGCAACTTTACAATAAGAAAATAAAAATAGCCCACCAAGGAGGTAGGCAAAAAACTTGAACAGATGATTTATAGAAGATGAAACCCCAATGGCCAATAAACATATGAGAAAATGTTCCTGATCATTAGCCATCTGAGAAGTGCAAATCAAAACAACCAAGACATAATAACACCCACAAGGATAGCCCAATTAAAAAAACAAAACAGAAAACAATGAAAGTAGGAGGGGCATGCTGTGAGATAGGAACCCTCATTTCCTGCTGATGGTCTTGTATATAGAGCCACTGCAGAAAGCTATTTGGCGGTATCTAAAACAGATGAAAAATCAAGTTACCTCATGGCACAACAATCCCACTGCTGGGCATATATATACCCAGAAGAAATAAGAAACAGTCCAGACCAGACATCTCTACTCCAATGTTCATCACTGTCCAGAGCCATCCAGCCTGGACATGCTTGGCCTGGCTATAGTCACGTAGCCTAAACTCTGTCATGGTCTATTTGCCTGAGATTTGTGGTCTGTTACTTTTGTAACTTTTGCATAGACCTTGAGTTGTGGAGAGCTGGCCTCCCTTGGAGGGTGGTTGAAGGGACGGTCCTGGCCTTCGAGGCTTGACAAGATGATAGAGGTAGTGAATAGAGCATTTGTGATTATCCTCTGATTTGGAGGAGTGCTGACCTTCACTTGTTAACTTTGAAGATAACTATGTTTCATGCCTCGGCTTGTTGCCTAGGCTTGCTTACCCTATAAAATTGGTTTATTTCTCCCTAATAAATGAGGCTTGATCAGAAACCTGTCTTGCCTCCATTCTTTGCGTCCCCTGCCCATCTTCGTCTTCCAGGCTCCAGATCCAGAGATCCACATGTGAATGTCCCACGGGCTGGGACATTTCTGGCGCCGTAATGTGGGGCAATCTTGCGAGTTGAGAGAGCTGCTTCCACGAGCTACGGGACGCCGGTGACAGTGCTAAATGGTCTCTCCATCGGCTGCAGTATGAGCTGAAATGCGGCACCTGAACTTTCAGAACTCACGCAGAACTTTGAGCTGTGGTTTTTGCGCTAAATCTCAGGCAAATGACATGACAGAGTTTAGGCTATGTGACTATAGCCAGGCCAAGCATGTCCGGGCTGGATGGCTCCGGACAATCACAGTGCAGCTAACAATTACAAAAAATTGGTACCATTCTAAATTTTGATCAACAGACAAATGAATTTTTAAAACTCTGGTACATATGCAAAATGGAATACTACACATCCCTAGAAAACAATGATGAAATGATGAAGTATCTCGTCTGGTGGAAAGAGCCAGAGGATATTATGCTGAGTGAAGTTAGACAAGTACAACATTAATCCACTAAAGCAAGCTCAAACAGCAGAATGGGAGAAAGGGAAAATGTACATATCACCCAGTTCCTGGGTTGAGGACCAGATATTCTAGCAAGAACCAGACCAAGCACAATGATGCATATGTCAACAAAATAAATAAAGTATGTTGGTAACATCTGAGTAGAAAGACATCTTACCATCTCCCTCTCTCCCACTGCACTTGCCTTTATGGACCACAGAAAGGTGGGGGCAGTAAGTTGTTTAAAAGGTAGTAGGAAATGATGTCCCTAATCCATTCAAGGGGTGGGTTACACTTCCAAAGGAAAGGGAGAGAAAGAGTAGATTCCATTCCGGTAGACCAAACCTTGAGGCCAACATTACTACTTAGAGTAGTATATTCACAGAGAGGACTTGCACTCTGACATGACATCCTCTTCTTAGATGACAGTGCCTCAGAGAACAGCTGTGAAGACACAGTTCAGGGGAATGTGACTAATCTGACCTGCCCACATGTGGCAAAACAAGACAGGAGTGCAGCAGACCAGCATCGGGAGCAAAACCATGAAGTCCTTGAGGAACCCCGATTGTCGTCTTCTCAGGGACAGCACTTGGTACCTTATCAGAACTGGTTGAGAAATATTCACAAGGGGCCACCCTGAAAGTGGACAATGTGTACACATGACAGTGAGGCCGGAGGAAAGAACAAGAAAGCAAAAATTATATATATATATATATATATATATATATACACACACACATGTATATGTATAAATATAAACACATATATAGGTATATTTTTCTATGTGTGCATGTGTGTATACACACACATCAAGAAAGCAGATGAACTTTTGACTGCTACTTAAATTTCACCTCAGTACAAGAATAGCCTATTCTAATAATGTGGTACAGTACTCACCATTCTGACACGATTGCTGAAGACAAAAAGGGTGCATAAGCAAATGTGGTGAAGAGTTGGTGGTGCTTATTAAAAGATATAGCATCTGGAGTCTTAAAGGCTTGAAGTTAAACAGGTGACCATCTAATAGGGAAACACATGGACGAAGTCCACCAGCCTGTGTGATCATGAGGTGTCGATGTGAATAGATATCAGGAGTTCAAAAACTAGCAATCAAATTGATGTGAAGGAACATATAAAAAGTAGAGACCTAAAACTTACTTGTAGAACAGTTGGATAGTCTCTTGCAGAAGGGCGACATGGAAAGCATGATATATCCAGGATGGAGAATAGCTATGATGAAATATCTAACTATCCCCGAGTTCTTTAATATTTCCTCCTCTTATTATGTTCTTAGTTTTACCTCCTAATATTGTTAGACCTTGCATGTCTATTTGTATAATTAAGTTTGCTTGATGCATGAAATCCAAGATAGATAAACACTTCAGAAATAGTAATGGAAGAAGGGATTCCCTGAGGATACAGGAAGAGGGAGGTGGGGGTGGGAAGGGTAAACTGATACTAATGATGACTGTGTAACTCCCCCAGGGGGAATGAATAACACAAGTATAGGTGAATGGGTATATGCCCCCACTATCCTGACCTCAATTCTACCTTACAAATCAGATTAGATCAGAACATGCACAGTGCTACAGATAAGAGCACACAGCACAGGGAATCCAGAATAGATAAACCTCTTAGGACCAACAACGAGAATAGAGATACCAGGAGGAATAGGGAAAGATGGGGGGTAGGGGGGAGAAAGGAGGAATCAATCACAAGGATCAACATATATCCCCGTTCCAGGGGGACAAACAATGGAAAAATAAGTGAAGGGCAAAAGAATGATGTAAGATATGAAAATAATGGTTTATAATTTCTCAAGGGTTCATGAGGAAGGGTGGGGGTAGGGAAGGGGAAAATAAGGAGCTGATATCAAGGACTCCAGTGGAAAGGAAATGCTATGGAATGATGATGGAGGCACGTGTGCAAGTGACATTGACACAATGGATGAATGCATGGATTGTGATAAGAGATATAAGAGCCCCTAACAAAAGTGTTTGATAAAGAATTAGAATGTTTTAAGTACTAGATACAGTATTTCCTTGAGGTCTTTCCTGGTGTGTGTGTGTGTGTGTGTGTGTGTGTGTGTGTGTATTTGTTTCCTAAGCAGAGTCATGTTCATACCCAAAGTCATCCAAGCTGACTGAAAAAATAAAAGCACTGCTTTGGTTCAAGGCCAAAAAGACAACAGGGTAAATCCTAGGACACATGAATGTCCCTAGTTGGCCTTTCCTTCTTTTGTTCTACTTTCAATGGGATATTCTGCAGTCAGACATATGTATTTTTTTCCAGGCATGTGTAGAGATTTTAGAAGAAAAAACTTCTCAGTTTCAAAGGAGAAAAAACAAACTAAGCCATTGAAATCAATAGCTACCTTTATAGGACAGGGCAGAATAGCCCATGGTTTCTGAACCTATAACTCTTTATGAGAGTAGAAAGTTCTATATTTCCCCTGCTGAGAGACTGATGGTTTTGAACTACTGAACATGCAGTTAGCAATCCTATGTGTAACCACTATGTAGCTAGATCTCCTAGAGAAGAATAAAGATGCCATGAAATATCCCAGCTTTATGACATAGTGAAAGGGAAGATGAATATTGTTTAGCTAGGACATTTGGTTGTAAACAACAAAATTCAATTCTAGCTAACTTAAGGTTATATATGTGTGTATACATACATATATACATATACATATATATATTTGTGTATGTGTGAACTCACAGAATAGTTGGGGAAA
>PVJH01029409.1:0-26111 GCA_004026705.1 Nesogale talazaci
GCCAGCCAGCACTCTCCCCTGCCTTTGGCTCGCTGCCCCTTGTTTATTCAGTGTAGCAAATATTTATTGGTTCAAAGCTCTGCAAGGCCTGTGCCGGGTCAGCAGCGCAGGCTCCACCCTGGAAGGAGTCTGGACGTGGTCTCTGATGTACGTTTTTGTGAGAGGGCAGAGGAAGCCTCCAGTGCTCTGACCCACGAAGGACGGGACGAAGACCCTGTGAAAAACTGGAGCTTGGGGGATGGAGATGGTGGGGGAGGATGAAGCCCCTTCCCAGAGTCCCAGCCTTCAGGCCTCTCTCTTCCGAAACAGAGTGGCCAGCTTTACCACCCAGGGAGTTTGACAGGATTGTCCTCTGTAGCCAAGGCCCCCAGGGGTGGAAACAAGTAAATCTGTAAATCGGCACCATCTTTTCCCACCTCTTCCCACCCCTTCCCACCCCTGCCCACCAGCCTGCAAGCCACCTAGAGCAGCGGTTCTCAACCTGTGGGTTGCGACTCCTTTGGGGGTTGAACGACCCTTTCACTGGAGTTGCCTGATTCATAACAGTAGCAAAATGACAGTGATGAAGTAGCAATGAAATGTTATGCTGGGGGGGGGCGGGTTGTCACCACAACACAAGGAACTCTATATTTAAGGGTAGTGGCATTTGGAAGGTTGAGAACCACTGCTCTAGGGCATTCTTGGCACCAAAGCTCTGGCTTCCAGATAAGCTTTAAAGATCTGGAGTTGGGCTCAGAGGGTAGCCACCAGCCACGTGGGACCACATACATTTCCATGAACGAAGATTGCATCACATGAAAGCGTTCTTTCCTTCCCTGTATGCTCAGCCTCTGCAGGTGACCAGTGGCTACTGCCCGGGGCGGGGGGTGGGGGTGGCACGGGCGTGGGACCCACACCATTTCCACCCCCCCACCCGGCAGAGGTTGAGGGCAGGGCTGCTTGGGTGCTGAAAGCTATCTCCCACTGTTTCTTGTTGCTCCTCCCCTTTCCCCTTCACCTGCATATAGCTGACCTTACACAGGTACTGGTCAAGGCCCTGGAGGCGGGACACGTGCTCGGCCCAAAGCCCAGCACTGCTGTCGAAACGCTGTAGCGATGACCTTGGCCAAGCGATTCCACCTCTCTGGGACTCCGTGTCCTCCTCTAGAAACCACCAACACTGCTGTGACCTGGCAGGGTGGCTACCAAGACTGGATGAGCTGAGTTGTGTTCTCCCCCAAATATGTGTTGTAAATCCAGACCTCTCTCTGCCCTGGGTCACGGTGCTGTCTGGGAACGGGTTAGGCTAAGGAGGCAGGATGAAGCGAAGGTGTATTGTGAGGTGCAGAAGAGACAACGGAAAGCCCGCTGAGAGAGAGTGGCCAAGGCGGTAAGACAGAGATCAAGACGAGAAGCCCTTCAGGGAGCCAGGAAGCCCAAATGCAGTCAGGACACAGGGAGACCTTCCCTGAGAGCCGGGCTCCTACTTTGAACTGTGAGAAGATAAACGCCTCTCTGTTAAAGCAACCCGTGTGTGCTCTTTCTAGGGAAGAAAGACATAAGCTGTATTAGAGAATGTAGCAAAGGACTTAGGAAGAGCTGTGCTTAATTCAGTGGGGCTAATCATATGGGAACTATGTGGGGGCATACGCACTGTGTGGCTAAGACGATGATAGGGTTAGCAAAATGAACAAAAAAAGATACTTGACTTCTTCAAGCTTTATTCTAGTGGGGCTGACAGACAAGAAAAGGCCCTGAATTAAAGACCGTGTGTCACAGTGCCTCTACGAAGGATAAGGCGAAGTGGGGCTGGAGGAGCTGCGGGTTGCTGCGGGGAGGGCCCTGGGCTTGAAATCTGATTGGGGAGGGGGGCGGCGGGGAGCCTCTCCCTGAAAAGCTGATGTGTGAATGAAGGTCTGAGGGGCGTGTGGACAATTTTAGGCATTCCCCGCACATTTCTGCTGCTTCACAACCGGTGAGTCCCCGGGGGCCCCCTGTGTCCTGGGGTACAGGGTTCTGTGGGGAGACACTTGGGCGCCCCCACCCCGGAGAAGCTTGGGTGTCTTGGACCACCTTGAACACATCTGACCAGGGGAGTGCTGAACGTGGAGCCACAAACGGGAAGTGAGCGAAGGGCCAAGGGCATCGCTAAGGTGTGCTAGGGCAGGGTGGCACGTCCCCTGGGCTCTACCTGAAGGGGGTGCCCACTGCCAGCTGTGAGGGATCGTTCCGCTAGTTGAAATGAATGCTTGGGTGTCCGAGAGCTTCCCTGGGTCACGGGAGACTGTGTGCTCTTCTCTGCCCGGAAGGTGCAATCTTCTCTTTCCTGTAGGACCAACAGGGTGTTAAGCGGAAGATGAATGTGGGTGACTGGTCTTTTTGGAGCTGACATTATGACAGAGATCGAACGCTCCAAGCTGGGCTGGGCGGATCATTGCACAGGTTGGGGGGTGGGGGGCGAGATGGCAGATCTTTGGGCAGATCTCTGGTTATCTGACTCATGGCCACCCCAGACAGGGGTTCCGAGGCTGTAAACCTTTGTGGGAGCGGATAGTTCCATCTTTTCCCCATGAAGCTGCCGGTGGGTTGGAACTGTCAAGGTGGCGGTTTGCAGCCCGCTGTCTAGCCCACAGCACACCCGGCTCCTCTTGGACGCAGCTCCCACTGCCGCAGCCACCCTGTCGGACAGGGCGGCACCGCCCCCCACCGTGGGTTTCCAAGACTGTCTCCCTCTTTACCGAAGTGGACAGCCTCTGCTTTCTCCCCCTGAGGGACTGGTGGTTTTGAACCGCTGACTCCGCAGTGCGCAGTTCCGTGCAAAGGGGAGCAGAAATGCACACCGTTCTGTGGCTGAAGAAGGGGGACTGAGGAAAGAGAGAGTTTTGGCTTGTGTTGTTTTCTAAGGGTGGGTGAGAAATAGGCATGCTTGCCTGCTGACGGAAATTGTCTCGCGAACAGAATGTAGAGGCAAGGAGTCCTTGAGTAGGCAGAGGAAACTGAGGCTCTGAACCGACTGCAGATCACACAGCAAGGAAGTGACAGATTTGGACTTTGAACCTTGCCCCTGTCCTTGCAAGTGTGTGTTTGCAAACAACCCCACCCTGCCCACGGGCCGTCCTTTCTCCAGGGACACACAATCACCACACTTAATGGTGTGACTGGGATACAGCCCCAGCCCCAGCCCCCTTCACCCATGGAGGTGTCCGCTGCCTTCTCTTCACCAGGAATCCTAAAGGCCACGATGAATAATTAAAAGATGGCAGTGTATCCCCCCCCCCCTCCTTGGCCCGTCTCTTTATATCTGGGGAATGTTTCGTAGCCATGGGGCAGGCCAGGAAGAGTTTTGCCCCCGCTGTGGATGGCAGTGAATTTGGGGTGTTTTTTTTTGGTAGCCAAAGAAGGAGCTCCGGTGGAGTTATGTGCTGCAGATCACAAAGTCAGCAGTTCAAAACTACCCGCCACTCCATGGGAGAAGGACCGGGCTGTCTACTTGTGTAAAGAGTGACAGTCTCAGAAACCCAGCCAGACAGTCTGCCGGCCAGCCACCGACTAGGTGACTGTGGCTGTGCATTTAAAAGGAGCCCCGGTGATGCAAATTGCAAAGTTGATGGTCCCAAAGAAGGGAAGGCTGTGGTTTGAATTAGTCAGGAAGGGCTTAAAGACTCCTTGGGGCTGAAATTCACAAGAACTTCCATTAACTGACAAAAGTAGGTGTTTAATAGATGTGTCAAGAAACGAGAAGTAGGAGTTCAATAAATCCTAATTATCTTTAAGAACCTATTTTGACGGAGGGAGGGGGAGCTAGTAAGGCCGTAGTGGACTTTCCCCAAAGGGGAAAGATGTGAAGAGATAGGAGAGTTCTGGGAAGAACCCTAGGGTTCCTGTTAATTTGCAAATCACAACATTTTGAAGTAGGCATTATTTCCATTTTATGGAGGGGAAATTGAACGCCTGAGAGACTGGGAAACCAGTACAAGGTCATATAGCTGTTCAGACTCTGATCTAGGGCTGGACTCAGGTTTATCTAAATGGGGTCTTAGATTTGTTACCACTGCCCCCAATAAATGGACTATAGGAAATAATTCACTTATTTGTATTAAAGAAAAATGTCTTCCTCTCTCTCTCTTTTTTTTCTTTTGCCTCTGCCAGGTTTATTTACCAGCCCCGCTGGCTATTAAGTATCTCCAGTCCCTAACTTTAGCTCCTTGCTCCGTAGATTACCTATCTTCTCTATTGCTATTGTTCCTATGCGCTGTGTTAACGGAGGACTTGCTCAAGGAAGGCTTCCCTTACTAGGGAAACCACGCTACCTGTGGTGTCAAGATTTCAGGTGATATTCTTGATTTCAAGATTACCTCGGGGCAACCCGTTTTTGGGAACAGGGCCTCTTCTTAACTTGATTGTATCCCCAAAGCCACCATTTCCAAATAAGGTTACTTCCCCGAGGCCTGGGCTAGGGCTTGGACTTGCTTCCCCAGGTGGCGTCATCGTCATGGTTACGCATTAGGCTGTTTAACCGTAAGTTGCGGCCGCTGTTTGAAACCACCGGCCTCTTCTTAGACTCTTTACTTCTCTAAAAAGTTACAATCTCGGGAACTCACTGGGGGGTGGGGGAAGGTCTACCCTGTCGTATAGGATCGCTATGGGTCCACAGCCGGCCTAGGACTTAAATGTAACTTTGGGGGCTGGATACAATTTAAACCACCCCACCACCAGCCTTCCCACCTACACTGATTTTCAAATCCTCCAAATTCTTGTGCATCGCTCCTGAGGCTAGATGGGTGGTCTGGTACAGACTCACAACTCGGAGAACAGCAAACCCACTGCCAAGGACCCAGTTCTGGTTCATCAGGACCCTCTAGGACGGGAAAGAACTGTCCTCTTTGAGTTTCTGAGACCTTTCCCCCCTTGAAACCGCCGATCTTGTGGTTAGTGGCCCAGTGCCTCACCAGTACACCAGCAAGACTCGAGAAGCCCTCCTCCTTAGTTAGTGTAACCTTCTTCTGGAAGGACAAGTTAGTTAATCCCAGTAGCACCATTCTAACAGAGGTTCCATGCAAGGAACACGCTGATTAAGCTATTGGAGGTTTTTGTTGTAAGTCATTTTATTGGGGGCTCCTACAACTCTTAACACAACCCATCCATCTAGCCATCCATTGTGTCGAGCACATTCGTACGTTTGTGGCTCTCATCATTCTCAAAACTTTTGCTTTCTACTGGAGCCCTTGGTATCAGCTCCTCATTTTACCCCTCCCTCCCTGCTGCCCCTCTCTCATGAATCCTTGATTATTGATAGATTATTATTTTGTCATGCCTTACACTGTCCAATGTCTTCCTTCACCCACTTTTCTGTTGTCTTTGCCCCAGGGAGGGGGTTAGATGTAGATCCTTGAAATTGGTACCCCCTTTCTACCCCACCTCCCCTGTACCCTTCCAATATCGCCACTCTCCCCACTGGTCCTGAGGGGCTCATCTGTCCTGGACTCCCTGTTTCCTGTTCTTATCTGTACCATGTACATCCTCTGTCTAGCCGGATTTGTAAGGTAGAATTGGGATCATGATGGGGGGGAGGGCGGGGCGGGGAGGAAGTATTTAAGAACCAGAGGGGGGGGGAAGTTGCGTGTTTCACCCTTGCTACACTGCACCCTGACTGGCTCGTCTCCTCCTCACAACCCTTCTGTAAGGGGATGTCCAGTTGCCTACAGATGGACTTTGGGTCCACACTCTGCATGCCCCCTCATTTACAATGGTATGTGTTTTTTTGTTGTTGTTCTTTAATGCCTGAAACCTGATCCCACCAAGCCTCACAATCACACAGGCTGGTGAGCTTCTTCCATGTGGGCTTTGTTGCTTCTCAGCTCGATGGCTGCTTGTTTACATTCAATCCTTTAAGACCACTTGGGGTTATTTTTGAGCTTTTTAATCTCTTTTGTAGCTTTGTCTGCTTGACCCTATGCTAATATTCCACCATTTTAATGACTGTAGCTTTATCATATGCTTTACAGTGTGATAGTGCTAATCCCCCTCTGCTTTGTCAGTTTTCCACTCTCTCCTGAACTGCTTTTCTTCTAGCACGTTAGAACCCCCTTGCCTGGTTTCTGTGAGGCACAACTGTAGAGATTAATTTAGGGAGCATCGCTGAATTTATAGTCTCACATCTTCCTCCTCGAGGACGTGGCAGGGTTGGTGGGATGGACACAGTTTCATGGAGGGTAGATGTAGTTGCTTCTGTCCCATTGCAAACGGTTTCCTTCAGAGTGAAGATGACGGAACTCATGTGTGTGTGTGTGTGTGTGTGTGAGTAGGGGTGTATCTGTGTGAATGTATGTATGTATGTATGTGTATATGAGTGTGTGTAAGTATGTGTGTATATGTATGTGTGTATGAGTGTGTATGGGTGTGTGAATATGGGTGTATGTGTTTTTTGTGTGTAGTGTGTGTATGGGTGTATGTGTGTGTGTGTTTATGTGTGTATGTGTGTTTTTGTTTATATGTGTGTGTGTTTATGTGTGTATGTGTGTTTTTGTGTATGTGTAGTGTGTGTATGGGGGTGTGAGTATGGGTGTATGTGTGTGTGAGTATGTGTGTATGTGTGTATGAGTGTATGTATGTGTGTCTATGTGTGTATGTGTGTATTTTTGTGTGTGTCGTGTGTGTATGTGTGTGTGATTATGGGTGTATATGTGTATGAGTGTATGTATGTGTGTTTATGTGTGTATGTGTGTTTTTGTGTGTGTGTGTAGTGTGTGTATGGGGGTGTGAGTATGTGTGTATGTGTGTATGAGTGTATGTATGTGTGTCTGTGTGTCTGTGTGTATTTTTGTGTGTGTCGTATGTGTATGTGTGTGTGATTATGGGTGTATGTGTGTATGAGTGTATGTATGTGTGTTTATGTGTGTATGTGTGTTTTTGTGTGTGTGTGTAGTGTGTGTATGGGGGTGTGAGTATGGGTGTATGTGTGTATGTGTATGCGTGTGTGTGCACCTGCACGGGGGTGGGCGTGAGCATGGGCAGGCAGGGTGTGGGAGCTGTGGGAAGGGGCTTCTGGAGCTGGTCTAGAAAGGTTTCATGCCGTAGCCGTGTGACATGCACACAGTGTGCTCAGTGTGCAGCCTGCTCTCACAACCTGTAAACGAACATACCCAGGCCCTCAGCCTCCCCTGTGCCTCCTTCCAGCCCTTCTCCCCCCACCTTCCCGGGGCATCTCTGAGATACTAGCCTTGCTTCCTCAAGTCTAAACGGGCAGCCCCCAACCCCTCCTCAGGCGGGTGCGTGTATTGGAACTAAGAGCCCGTGAGTGCCCAGAGGGGGGGTTGAAGCTGGGCTGCGATCAAAGGCCGGGGCTTTTGACTCAGCAGTCCCCTCTTTGAGAGGAGCAGGAGGCCGTCTGCTCACACACACATCAGTCACAGAGATGAGCGTTTCTGCCCTAGAAGGCCACGAAACCAGAATTGCCGGCAGGGCGTTTGGGTTTGGGTTCTTTCGGGACTCTTGATTTCCTTGCCTTGTGTTCTTCACATTCTGAAAAGATTCTAGGCTCCTGGCTGGACGCCAGGCTATGTCCAGACATGCAGAGAAAAGGACCCTGTTAGCACTGTGAGTGACCCTGCTGGCATTTGAAATACTGGTGGCATAGCATGATAGCCGTATGACCTGGCAGACGGACAGACAGGCCTGTGATGGCTGGGGTCATTGCAGCCCTAAAACAACACAGCCCATGGCTGCAGCCCAAGCCCCTCCTGAACACCCTTTCTGGACCACCGTCCCTGTGCAAGTCCACCTGCAGTCATCAGGGACTCCTTCTCAGTATTCCCCAGCCCCCTCCTTTAATTTCATGTTTCTAAATCTGCTGGGGGGCTGGGTGGGGGCCAGGGGCCTGGGTTGTTTGCACTCGTTAGAGATCTCTTCCTCTCATTAATTTATAATCTCCGTGAGGTGACCCAGGCTAGACCTTCGTGGGCAGGGGGCCAGGTGGTTGTTACCTGTGGTGCTGCCAGGGGAGGATTAAGTGCTTTTCTCTGTTGAGGAGTGGGGCACACGGGTGGGCGGGCTCGGGCTCTGGCACTGGCTCCGCAGCCAGGCGGATCTTTTCCTGGGTCCCTAGTGGCCTCCTGGGCCTTCTCTCCACCAGCGCCTGTGCCGATGGGGCGACAGGGCCGAGCCAAGTTAAATACCGACTCCGCCAAAAACAAGACAAACCCAAGCAGGTACGAGATGTACAAACACATTAGCAGAGAGGAGGGGCAGGGGCTTGGTGCTCGAGCTGGTGAGCATGGAGGTGAGGGCGCCGGTAGTGGGAGAGGGGGGGACTTGGAGCTGATGAAGGCAAGACTTACCTCCCGCTGCTGACTTGACAGCTGATTGCCCAGGTAGCTTGCACACCCCACCCCATGCCCCCCTGCAGAGTTTAGGAGTGAATAGGCCTGAGGTCTAGGGGGTCTGGTGTGGAGGGGCTCACAATGCTGCCTCTGAGGTGGTGGAGGGAGAGAGGAGAGAGGCCCGGGCCTTTGGCCTCTGGACCCCAAGGAGACTCCTGAGTGACTGATGATGTGTGCGGGGAGGCCCTGGTCTCTCCCTCAGACCTCAGAGACTCTTTCCCCAGAGACCTGCTATCATCCGAAGGGAAAGCTCAGAGAGAGGTGCTGCCACCTGGCTCCCAGAGAGAGAGAGAGAGAGAGAGAGAGAGAGAGAGAGAGAGAGAGAGAGAGAGAGACTGGTTAGAGGCAGGGGTCGGCAAACTTTTGAGATGGGAGAGCCTTCACAACAACTTAGAAACATCTGAGAGCCACACGTCTGTTTTCACATACCCCGCCCCCACATGAAATCACCTTTATCTGAATAAGATCCTTGAAGATGGGGGGATTTTGCTTCAGAGGCTCCGGCGTGCGTGTACTGAAAGAGCCGCACACAGCTGAGAAAGGCAGTTACTTTGTTGACCCCAGGGCTGGACTCGCCTGCAGCCAGTGCACGCCATGTTTGAGCCCACCGCCTGCCGCCAGGATTATGCCGACTCAATAGGGATCCCGTGAAACCCCGAACCCAGGCTCCCTGCCATCGAGTTAGTGCCAGGATGGGGGAGGGGGGCTGCTCCTGTGGATCCCCAAGACGGGGACTCTTTATGGGCGGAGAAAGCCTCCTCTTTCTTCCATGGAGCCCCTGGGGGTTTCGAACTACCGACCCCGCAGCCCAACTCAGAACCATTATGCCACCGAGGGTCCTAGTGACCTTCCAGGAGGAGGGTAGAATTCCTGAGGGTCTGTAAATCTTTACGGGAACAGACGGCCTCAGCCTTCTGCTGTGGAGCTCCCTCTGGGTGGGGAGTGCTGACCTTCTGCACAGGCAGGGCGACTCTTACAGCCCCGGCCAGCCGGGCTCCTGCTCTCCGGATAGGGGTGTGGGTGTGGGGAGACCTCGACCTCTCTGAGCCCCTCTGCCCCAGCTTACTGTGAGGAGCAGAGAGAGCTCCCAGGTACGGCGCCAGGTGGCAGCGATTGTCCTTCTTATCATGGTGGAATCAGGAAGCAGAGGTCAGAGCTTGGGTGAAGAATCCGTGGTGGGGGTGGGAACGGGGAATGGAGGGCACTGGACATCTGTCCTCCTCCCCGGGGACCAAGTTCTTCATTTTACCTTCCATTTGATTTTCAAAGAAAATCATTTTATTGGGGGCTCTTACAACTCTCATCACCATCCATCCATCCATCCACCCACCCATCCATTGTGTCAAGCACATTTGTACATTTGTTTCCCTCATGATTCCCCCATCATTTGCTTTCTACTTGAGCCCTTGGTATGGGCTCCTCTTTTTTCCCCTCCCTCTCTCACGGACCCTTGATAATTTATAAATTATTATTTGATCATGTCTTGCACTGTCTGACATTTCCCTTCACCCACTTCTCTGTGGAGGGGGCTATATGTAGATCCTTGACTTGGTTCCCTCTTTCTTCTACCTCCCCCTCCCCCTCCTGGTGTGGCTGCGCTCTCATTATTGGTCCTGAGGGGTTTATCTGCCCTGGATCCCCTGTTCCCGGTTCTTCTCTGTACCAGTGTACATACCCTGGTCTAGCTGAATTTGTGAGGTGGAATTGGGATCATGATAGCAGGGGTGGGGGTGGGGTGGGGAGGGGGAGCCTTAAAGTCCATTTGATTTTCAGGGGTGCACCTTCGTCTTCCCCTGGACGCTCCTTTCTGGGACACCCGCATCCCCTCCAATGTTCTGGTCAAAGTGTTTATCCCTGTCATTCTCTGTGACCCCGCTTGTAACCCCGGCACCTCTGTCACCCGGGGGATGTGGTGCTGATAGCCGCCCTGCGCTGCCAGCTGGCCCTCTTCGGGGACCCCGAGTGCCCGCGAGATACGGGCAGTGGGATTAGTAGGCACACGCTAAGCTTGCAGCCGCGGTGGTGCTGGGCAGCTGGCTCACCCTTACATAAGCGGGCCAGGAAGTGGAACTTGTTTTTGCTGGCAAGAGCAGTGGTGAACTGCAAGAGATTGAGAAATCTATGTCTCCCTGAACGGGTGTTTTTTTTTTTCTTCTGGTTATTGACATTTACAAGTTGACTTGGCGACAGAAAAAAAGTACAAAAACAAGACTTTTTGGAGTTCTGGTGTCCAGCCTGAGGTTCCTGCCCAGGGAGGAAAGAGGCCTGCCTCCCGCAGCCCAGCTGCCATGTCCCCAGCTTGAGGGGGTGACTGGGATTGGCGTGGGGTGGCGGGGCAGGCCTAGTGTCCCAGGGGCTGAGCTGTCACGGGCCTCGGGCCCTGATACTAGGATCTCTGGAACTCGAGTCTTCCCCTGCAGAGGTAGGAGTGAGGGAGGTCCCTGCCCAGAAGCAGCGATGGTGGCCAGCGGGTAATGCTGGAAACCGAAAGGCTGGCAGTTTGAAGCCACCTGCCTCTCAGGGAGGAGGGTGGCACCAGCTTCTGCAGAGGTGCCGGCTTGGAAACCCTGAGAGGCAGTGCTCAGTTCTCCAGAGTCCCAGACTCCTGGGGACGGGTGTGATCTGAGTGCTGCAGGGGGAGGGAGGAATGGGAAAAGCAGTTGTTCACTTCAGCTGCCCCTCTACAAGCGCCCTCAGCTACAAGATAGCAAATCTATAGGTGAATTGTGCATGCCACGCCAGGGTATTGTCTGGGAAATACAGGCGTGCTTCCTGCTCTCAGAGAGCTAAGGATGCAGTGTTCTAGAATGAGGTAGTGGGGCCAGGCAGGGACCTTTAGATCAGAACATTAGCAGAGCAGGCATCTGAAATTGGGCTGGGCTGGGGTAGGGTGGGGTAGTGTGTGTGTGTGTGTGTGTGTGTGTGTGTGTGTGTGTGTGTGTGTGTTTGCTCATGGCCTCCTGGAAGTCGCAGGCAAAACCAGGACTGGAGTTTGGATCTCCTGGTTCCTCTAAGCCGGGCCGCCTCTGCATGTTTTATCTGAAACAACAGATACAGGCAAGATTGTGGATCTGTGTCCGCCCGACCCCGCCCAGGCCAGATGCCCATGTGCTGGCCTGTGGAGGAGGGGTGTGGTGAGGTCTGTTTTCATCGCTGCCATGCCAATCTTCCACTCGTTCCTGTGGTTGGGGGGGAAGTGGAGGCTTTCTGCTCGCCTGGGATTTGCAGTCTGAGGGGTCCCCAAGGGAGCCACTGTCAGTCTCTGGAGTCCAGGACAGTGGGTGGTAGCCTCTCCCACCCAGGGAACCCTGGTGGCCTAGTGGGTTAAGCGCCAATCTCAGAGGTTTAACCTCACCAGCCACTCCTCAGGAGAAAGGTGAGGCTGCTCCTAACGACAGGGGTTGGCGGTTCAAACCCACTCTGGGGCTCGATGGGAGGAACGGCCGAGTGGTAGAGAGGGCAGCCCAGGACGCCCGAGAGTACTGTTGTCTACCTCGGAGAGCGGAGACGGACGCGGCCACTCCGACTCAGGGCAGTGCCAGCTTCTTCCCAGGGGGGCCTAGAAGATCAGGGAGCAAGAAGCCATCTATCTCTCCTCCCCTGGGGTGGGAGTGGGGGGCACTGAGGCTGCCCCGAGAGGAAGCTGGTGAGCGTTCACACGCTCCCATAAACCTCCCTCCCTGTTCTTCCCATCTTTGCCCCTGGGACTCGCTCCTTGATGCCCTGACACAGGCTCCCTTGTCAAAGGCCCGCTCTGGCCTAATTCAAGGGGCCCCGGGTCCCTCCCTTTCAGAAGGCTTCATTTTCCCTCGGGGCACCCGTGGGATTTCTAGCACGCGCTGCTTCCAGGCAACCTGGGGGAAGCCCTGTAGTTTTCAGCTCTGCAAGGCAGTTCTGTGGAGGCTCAGGGAGATTAGCGCATGGGAAGCTGAGAGGAGGGGCTGCGCGCAGTAGGCCTTCAGGAACCACCCGATCGTGCGTCTCTGGCCGGGCACATGACGGGGGCACCGGAAATTCTTGCGTTCTGAAGGAGGGGCAGGCACAGACGGGCAATCCTGGCCCCAAACAGCTGAGCATTTGCTCCCGGGCAGATGATGACTCCAGTGCTGTTTGCTAAATGTCAGAGGGCACTGTCCCACCCCCAGCCCCCACCCTCCATGCCCTCTCCATCCCCGCCCGCCCTCGAGCAGCAGGAAAGGGGTGCTGCTGCTTGTAGTGGCTGCTCCCCCTTGTCCCCCTGCTGCCCGCCAAAGGAGCAGAGACCAGGGACAGCGGGGAAGAACTCAAAGCCAAAGCCGGGGCTGGTGACCTGGGGCTGCAGGGAAGGCTGGACGGGGAGGGGGCGGCGTAGAACTGTGAGCCTGGAAGTTGCCGGTTCTCCCTCATCTCTCCCTCCTCCCTGGATGTGACAGCTCAGAGAGACCCCCCCCTCCCCCATCCCCCCTGCTTCCACAAGTTCCTTGTGAGCACGACACACACCCCCTCGCCGTAAAAGTGAAGAACCACAGAGGGGTCAACGGGAGGAAGACGTCACCTTGAGCTGCCCTCATTTGGAGAGGGGGACGGAGCCACAGGGACACATCTATGATCATCACGTCTTCACAGGGTTTGCCTGTGCGGCGCCCACACTGGAGGTGGCGACCCCAAGTGGAATGGAACTGACCCCGTTTCAGGCCAAGAGGCAGGGGTGGGCAGGGACGGCGCTGCTCACTCTGACCTGACCCAGAACCCACTGCCTCGATTCTGCCTCACAGCGCCCCCACAGGACAGAGTGGAACTGCTACCGCGAGGCTGTTTCCATCAGCGGTTCTCAGCCTGTGGGTCTCGACCCCTTTGGGCTTCGCCCCCATTCCTAATAGTAGCAAAATGACAGAGATGAAGTAGCCGTGAAAATAATGGTATGGTTGGACAGGTGGGGGAGTCACCACAACATGAGGAACTGTATGAGAGGATCAAGAATCACTGCTGGGGGGCTGAGCCCCGGTGGCGTAGCGGTTGTGCGCGGGACTGCAGCCCACTGGGATGGAGGTTCGATTCCAGCTCCACGGAGCAAAGGCTGGGCCTCCTACTCCCACCACCTGAGGGCAGTGATGCCTAAAAAAAAAAAAAAAAAAAGATAAAAGAATCCTAATAAAATGATGTTAAAAAAAAAAAAGAACCACTGCTGTAAATCTTTATTCTGTAGATTTTTTTAAATGGAGGCTGTCAATCTTTATGGGAGCAGCCAGCCTGCCTCATCCTTCTCCCTCAGAGAGGCCAGTGGGTTTGAACCGCTGATCTTGTGGTTGGCTACCCAGCCCAGAGCCCACTGTGCCGCCAGGACTCTGCTTGGAGCTCAGTGAGCATTTTGTTTTATTGAGCGTTTAATTAAGATCATTCTGCATCTAGAGCGTTTAAAAGCATAGTTAACATAGTGTCTCTTACAGGTTCCCGAAGGGGGAGGGATTAGGAGAACGGGCTTGTAACAGACAGCGCTTGCCGATGGGTGGTTTAATGAGCTCCCATGAAGAAACTCCCTGTGATTCAACTTGAGGGATTTAGAAAACCATGACTCACCTTCCTTGGCGCTGGAAGTGGCCGCTCAGTTTCTCCACGTGGCTCTGCTTTTGTGGAAAAGGGAAGAAATCTTTTTATGTGGTATTCCTCTGCCCCGGCAGCCCAGATCCCGTGGTCATTGTTAGCCAGTTCAGGAACGGCACGATCCCTGCTATTGTCCAGGCTGGTCACTAAACATGGAGAGCGTTTCCGTCTCAACGGAGCCGGGGGGAAGGAAGTGAAACACATTTCCTGGGATGGGCAGGGGCAGAAGCAGAAAAGACGACTCCTGGGCCTCCAGACGCAAGCCCACGCCCACAGAGCAGGTGCCGCCGCTCTGCCAGAGCAGGGGCCTCTGGGATTCCTCCTCTTGTGGCTCTACACCCCCGGCTGATGACAAGCTGGCTCCCCAGATCTCCAGGTGGGACACAAGAGGCACCACCCAGGCCACTCTCCCACCCATGGGGGGGGGACTGGGGGTTTCCAGGCCTCTTCTGAGCCCCCCCCAGTCAAGAGACATCCATGAAGCAGCTCTTGAGTTGATTGAAGGAGGCCCTGAGCGGTGCAGATGGCGCAGTGCTTGGCTGCTAAGGGAAAGAAAGGTCTGCAGTTTGAATGTCCACCCAGAGGTGCTTTGGAAGAAAGGCCCGGCCATCTCTGTGGAGAAGGTCCCAGCCGCTGAACTCCCTGTGGAGGGCTGCTTTGCTGCAAAGCACCTGCTGCAGAGGACAACCGCTGGTGCAGTTTATGCAGTTTATGAAGCACCTGCCGAGATCTGCAGCCATGCTGGGGGGAGGAGGGGACTCACAGCGACTGGAGCGGGGCCTGCACACAGATGAGAACGGTGGAGTTTGGGAAGAGCGTCCCTGAAAGGATGAGCTGACCGTGGACCTTGACCTTCTCCCCTGGACTTACAGGCAGCCTGCCCTCGCCCCTGTTCCACTCGGACGCTTCTCCAGCCGTGAGATCAGTGCTGATCTCCACTCACCAGCAGGGAGTCCCGTCCCGGCCTGCAGCGTGTGTCTCCATCTTTGTTCCTGCGCCGGCGACAGTCTGTGGGTGAACTGGTCACCGTGTTCGGCGTCACCCCAGTAGCGACTTGGCCGAGTGGGGAAATGGAGCAGGCGGGTCATTCAGGCCCAGGTGGACACATTGTTGGGTGGGCTGGGTCTTTCTCCATCACAGGCTCCCGAGTGGAGTCGTGGGGCCAGTTCTGGTGGAGAAAGACTTGCGGCCAGCACCCAGGCGGAGACCGGCAGCCCCAGCAACCACACAGGCAAGGGAGCCGAGGCCCACCCTCCCCTCTCTCAATGGGAACATGGACGGCTGCCCAGGGGACCGTCACACAGCACGCACAGTAAACTGTGACCTGTAAACCCATCAGGGCTGTCCAATTATATTCACCGTGCCCTGTAGGTGTTTTAGTGGCCGAGTTTGGGGAAGTAGGTTGCCAGGCCTTTCTTCCAAAGCACCAGCTGTTTGGGGAACAGCCACCGCCCAGGAACACAGGAGAGTGATAGCCCTGTGCTGGAAAATAATGGGATATAACAAATCCCAAGAGCACTTCTTCACAGACGACGACACACAAACCCCTTTTATGAAGCCAAGTTGAGGAACAAAGGCTGTGAGGTCGGTGAGCCTGCTGTTCCAAGTGTGTGATGTGACCATCAGATGACGTGTGGGACAGGACAGGTAGGGCAGCTGGGACATGGTCTCACAGAGGGGCTTGACAGACGGTGCTCACGTAAGGGTTAGGGTGAGAGGGCAGTGTGTGGCTTCTTTATGATGGACGTTGCGTGGACTCAGTGGCATGTGTCAGATCGCGTGGGATACATTTGGAGACAATGCCAGGAGTTCTGGGAATATATTATCAGAGGTTCGGTATGAAGGGCGTGCGATAAGTAGGGCTTGTTATGATTCTCTTACGGAGACCGAGCAGTATGTCCGGTGAAGCACTGCGCGGCTAACCACAAGATTGGCGGTTCGAACCTCTCGGTAGCGCCAAGGAAGTAAGAAGAGGCTGTCTGTGCCCAGAAAGAGTTTCAGCGTATGAAACCTGATGTATGGAACAGTGCTTCTCTGCTCTGGGGCAGCTGGGAGCTAGTGGACTCGGCAGCAGGGGGTTCGTGGGTACGATCCTTTTAGTGCCCCTCCCCCCTCCATTCCGAACTCACGGCCATCAAATCAGTGCTGACTGAGAGTGACCCCCTGTGGATTTCGGAGACTAAACATTTATGGGAGTAGAAGTCCAGTCTCTCCCCCCCGTACCCCCCAGCTGCTGGTAGATTTGAACTGCCGACCATGCAGGTCACAGCCCAATGCCTAACCACTGCACCACCACCACCACCACCGCCAGGGCTCCTCCTTTCAGTCCTGAGTGGTGCAAACGGCTAGTACACTTGGAGGCTCCAGTCCAGCCAGAGGTAGGTACCCCGGGAGAAAGGCCTGGTGATTCACTTCAGAAAGCATCAGCTGCCGTCAGCGCCGGAGCACGGTTCTTCCCCAACACCGGGCTGTCAGAGTCCCCCTCCAGGGTAGGGCTTGTTTCAGGGCTCTGTGCCCTCTGCACACAGCCGCCTTCCTGTTCCTCTCAGCCCGCTTCTCAAGTCAGAATGCATTGCCATTGTAGACCCGCCCCTGCGGGTTTCCGAGATTAATCTGACAGCAGCCCTGAGGAGACATGGGTGGGCACCTGACCCGTGACTAGCAGCTCTGTGAGTATCCTGTGCTGGGGGTGTCAAGGGCCTGCACATGCTCATCGGATGCTCAGCGAGAGCCAGCCGCCCGGTTTTCTCAACCACGGCCAAGGTCGTGACGCTCAGGTCTGGTGGGCCCGTGGTCCTCCCTACAGCATGGAGGCAGGGGACAGTGACATCATGAGGGCCAAAGCCCCCCTTCCCCACGGATCTCCTCCCCTGCCAGCCCTTTCAGTATCCTTCGTAATGCTTATTATCAATTCCAATCATAGACTCATGTGATAAATGTCATTGTGAACTGCTTACATGTAAAATGAGGAGGCTCCAGAAAGGTCAGGGGAAAACCCATTATCTTTTCATTTCCTTTCCCCACAAACGTTCTTGAAGCTCCTTTACGATGTCTCGGACTTCCTACCGTGAATGACAGCATTAGTTATACGGTTACTTTCAGAGCCAGTGATTTGTTTAAAAGTTACATTATTGCTGAGCCCTGGTAGCGTAGTGGTTGAGTGCAGGACTGCAGCCCATTGGCTTGGCAGTTCAAATCCAGCAGCAGCAAGGCTGGGCCTCCCACTCCCACGAGAGGGCAGTGATGGCCCCCCCCCCCCCAAACCAAACCAAAACAGAAGTTACATTATTGTTCGTCACTGAGTGGAAGCCTTTTATTTTGAAAATAGCTCTCATTTCCCTGGAATTGCAACTTGAGTCGCCACGCAGTGACTGATTTAAGTTCACAAGTAGTACCTGGCAGATCCTGTACCCCAAATATCAGAAGGCTTGGGAGAAAAACAACAGCCCCGTGACCCTGGGAACACAGCAGCAGCGAAATTCACAGCTTAGACTTGTCGCAGATGAAATCATGTGATCCTAAGCGTCTCTGTCGCTGAGTATTTAATGATGGCCGCTCCGGCCGGAGGACCTGAAAAGTTAAAAAAATAAACGAGCAGAATTTTAGCCCTCTAAGTCCAAATTGGTACATGTAAGCCGGGCTCATGGAAAACGTTTTTATTGTTGAACTTTTCAACGCTTTGCTGTCACCCACTTTGACTGTCGCCAGTGTGACCGCACCCCCACCTTGTCCTCCTGAACGGCACTGGCAGCAAGGGACCCAGGGGGAAGGAGGCTGCATGGAGTCTGCGTGGCAGGCAGCCCTTGATGTAAGGTGGGGGGTGTCTCTGCCCCTGTGAGGCCTGTGTTCCCGGTCCCTGGACCAGGCTGGACAACCAGTGTTGGGAGAATATTGCCGGGGAACATTGTTGTCTTAGCCCTTTCTCACTGACAATCACCTTGAGTGGCGTGGGAGGGAGGATGATCTTATCCGCTGCTGTCCCAGAAATACCACAAGTGGATAGCTTGAACAAAAAAAAAAATCTAATCTCTCGCAGGTGGGGCACCTCGAAGTCCAAAACCAGGGTGCCAGCTGAAGGGGTACGCTTTCTTTTTCTCTTGGCTGTGGGGGAAGGTCCTTGACCCCTTTTCAGCATCTGCGGGCCTGTGTTCGGCAGAGAACTCTGTGTGTCTTGGCACCTCTCTTTACTTTAGCCAGGAGATGCTCAGTGCAGGGACCCGGGGTCCAAGGAAGCACTCACTGCCAGGTCTTCGTTCTTGGGGCTACCTTACTCTTATTTCTCTCATCTGCTGCGTTCTCTCTTTTATGTCTTTTTAAAAGAAGTCATTTTATTGGGGGCTCTTCTCACCATCCACACACAGACATCTGTTGTGTCGAGCACATTTGTACACTTGCTGCCCTCATCATTCTCCAAACATTTGTTTTCTACTTGAGCCCTTGGTACCAACTCCTATATTTACCCTCCCCTCTGCCCCCCTCCCTCATGAACCCGTGATAATGTATAAATTATTATTTTGTCCTTTCTTACACTGTCTGATGTCTTCCTTCACCCACTTCCCCCCTTGTTCATCCCCCAGGGAAGAGGTTGTATGTGGATCCTTATAATCTGTTCCCCCTTTCTACCCCACCGTCCCTCCACCCTCCCGGCATCGCCACTCTCACCACTGATCCTGAAGGGATCATCTGTGCTGGATTCCCCATGTTTTTAGTTCCTATCTGTACCGGTGTACATGCTCTGGTCAAGCCGGATTTGTAAGGTAGAATTGAGATGATAGTGGGGGGAGGAACCATTAAAGAACTAGAAGAAAGTTGTATGTTTCATCGATGCACACTGCACCCTGACTGACTCATCTGCTCTCCACAATCCTTCTATAAGGGGATGTCCAGTTGCCTCCAGATAGGCTTTGGGTTCCCACTTCTCATTTCCCCTCATTCACAATGATATGATTTTTTTATTTTTTGATGCCTGATACCTGATTCCATCAACACCTCGTGATCATACAGGCTCGTGTGCCTCTTCCTTGTGATCATACAGGCTCGTGTGCCTCTTCCTTGTGGGCTTTGTTGCTTCTCAGTCAGATGGTCGCTTGTTTACTTTCAAACCTTTAAAACTCCAATCGCTCTATCTTTTGATAGCCGGGCATCATCAGATTTCTTCATCACATTTACTTATGTACCCATTTTGTGTTCAGCAATTGTGTCAGGAAGATGAGTATCACAGAATGCTGGGTTATTAGAACAGTGTTCCTGTGTTGAGGGAGTACTTGAGAAGAGGCCAAATATCCATCTGCTACCTTATTATTTAACATATATGTACATAGAATTATGTCCCTGCTATTATATAAACTATTTTCACATATGTAGATGTCTGTATGTATACCTTAGGCATGTCCTTTGCCCCTCCTGGTTCTTTCCTTTTACTTTCCTCCTGTCCCACTATCCTGTTTGACCTGCATTCTCTTTTATGTCTTATTTTGTTTTTTGGGCATCGCTGCACTCCCATGGGAGTGGGAGGCTCAGCATTGCCGCTGCTGGATTTGAACCGCCAAGCCAATGGGCTGCAGTCCCACACTCAACCACTACACCACCAGGGCTCAGCCCTCTTTTATGTCTTATAAGACAAAAAAGTCCATGCAGACCATTCTCTGTGCCCAGAGACCCTCCTTACATCATCCGGGCTGTGACCTGAGAAAGGTACTGCCTCCCACCCAGGCCACTCCTGGGGGTGGGGTGGCTGCACCAATACTTGACAAGTGACATCGCATCACTGCCAACACACCCAGAATCGAAACCCAGCCACGTGGACACATACTTTGGAGGACTCAATTCAGTCCGTGTCAAGTGCCGTCCGCCCGGTGTGGGATGCAGGAAGGGGGCACTGTGCTTGCTCTCTGGGCCCCACAGGGGAGACCGGGGTGGGGGGTCAGGGCTCCGATGGCTGCTGGCCCGTTGTGGATCTACAGCCAGATCTCCGGCTGCCGTTAGAGAGTGGCTGGTTCCCACGTTTGGTTTGAAGGACCAGAGGCGGGCTTGACGTCAGCCCGGGCCGTGATGTGTGACCCGGATCCCTCCGCTGGTCAGACTGACTTGGTGACCGGGTCCATACATTTTCCCAAGGAGCCTGGACGCGTTTCTGTCTGACGAGTTGCCGCTGAGATGACTTCCAGTTCCCGGTGACTCCCCTGGCTGGGCTGAATGACAGAGCTGCCCCACGGGGCCTTTCAGGAAGCAGACCCCAAGGCTTGCCTTCTGAGCCCCCTCTGTTTACTTCACAGGCTGCGAGTCTCAGATGTGTGTGTGTGTGTGTGTGTGTGTGTGTGTGTGTGTGTGACCCAGGACCCGTTTGGGGTGACCCTGCGGCACACAGCAGCCTGGCTGGGGTGCAAACACCCTTATATCCCCGTCCTGTGCCATGTCCCCTCCCTCGCCGTCAGACCCTCTCCCTCTGCAGCTCAGAGTGATTTTACAAAAGGTCCCAGCTTGAACGCAGCCCTGTCCCAGCTTCGGGAGCTGTAGGCAGCCGAGGCGCTGCTCAAGAAGGTCATCCAGGAAGGACCCAGGTGCCTTGAGCACTCCCAGGTGACTAAGCACCTGGAAACCCCGTGAACACAGCAGAGTCCGCCCACGCCGAGCTGACCCAGCACTTCTCAGCCCTGCCAGGTGTCTCCACGGCCCTGTGCCTGGCCACGCAGCTGGCAACAGATGGGCAGCAAGAAATGGCCCTGTTGGCAGCTGCAAGTAAGATGTAAAATGGTGGCAGTTTCCCACAAACGATGGGAAGCCCCCTTAAATAGCTACCACACACGTTTGACCAGTTCAGTTAGTTACAGGTTTAAGTCTTATTGCTAGCTACCGTTCGATGATCCATTGAAGTTTTCCCATCACCGCCACCCTCCATCCTCCTTCTCTATTCTGACCCTAGTAGTCCCTAATAAATTTTGATATTAAAAAAAAGGTTAATTTGCTCTTTGAATCCCTAACATCCTGTTCCCTTGAGTCGCACCACCTCCCCAGGGAGCAGGGAGAGCTGTCTCAGTTTGCTTTATCCGTTTCTGAGGATAAAGTGACAGTCCTGCATGGTGAAGCCGGTCGCTGGGTGGTGCTTCTGGGAGCACCAGGGCGGGAGCAGAGAGGCCGTCTGGCACCCCAGCTGTGCCGCTCTGTCTTGGGCACGTCTTGTGTCTTTGTTTCTCAGTGTTTCTGCAAGAGGGGCCACCCTATCACAAAGACCTTGTGACGCCCCCCTCCCCACCCCCCACCCCAGTCTCTTCATTGGCATTTAATCCCACATAGCATGCAGTTCCACAGTTGCTTCATCCCCAGAGTGGACCCTGTGGTTTAGAGACTGCCTGTGTCCTCGTGCATCTTGTGAGTGCCTGGCATCCATTCTCACGCGCGTCCCCCAGCGCGCACGCATTCGGCGAGTCCCCTGGGCCACGCGCTGCGTGATGTTCGAGGCGCAGGACGTAGCTCACTTCTCAGTCAGAGGGTCCGTTCTTCTCACGGTGTCGCGGTTCCACACTGGGCTGCGAACCACAAAGCCGGCAGTTCCAAACCACCGGCTGCTTCCCGGAGAGAGCGGAGGCTCCTCACCCCCGTGGAGGGGGAAAGGGCTGAGACCCCCACAGGGCAGCGCTGGTCTGTCCTCGGGGGCCGCCGTGAGTCGGCATCCGTTTGATGGCGGTGTGTTTGGAGTTTAGAGTCTGGACGGGGAGACAGACGTGGGGCTGGTTGCTTCGCAGTAGTGAGTGACGGCCACGGGATGGGATGGGGTGCGGGGAGCCCTGAATGGGGGGCAGGGGAGGCTTGGGAGAGGAGCTGCTTTGCCTGAGAGTCCCACGAGGAGGCACTAGTCTGGGAATGGGTGCGAGGGCCTGGGGGGAGAGCAGGGAGGGGCTGCCTTCTAAGGGGGTCTGCCAGGTTGAGCCAGCGAGCTTGGACTTGATGTGGACGTGGCAGAGCCTGAGGGCTTTCTAATCAAAGGAGGGGAGGGGGTGGCCCGCCCATGACTGCAGAAGGCTCACCGAGGTGGTGGAGAGGGTGAGACCGGGGCCAGACACTCCTGGAATCCAGGCGGACCCGTCGGTGGCGGGGTCTGTGGGTGTGGGGGACAGTGGATGGACTGGCCATGGTGGTTTCCTCTGATCAGAACCGAAGCTCCTCCCTCTTCGTGTGCTATGAGCTGACACAGTGTCTTTTCTCATCCACAGAGTTGGGGCCCAATGTGCTGGCCCGCCTGCCCGGGGCCAACGTCACCCTCACCTGCCCGGGCGTGGGGCCAAGAGACAATGCCACCGTCCACTGGGTGCTCAGGAGGGTGGACTCCCACCAGGGCACCCAGGTTGGGCTGGGGAGGAGACTGCTCCTGGCATCGGTGCAGCCCAGTGCCTCTGGGAACTACTCTTGCTACGAGGACGGCCAGCTGGCCGGGGAGGTGCGCCTGTTGGTGGAAGGTGAGTGTCCCCCAGGCCTGGACACAGCTTCTGACCGTTCAAGTCCCCCCCATGCATTCCAGAGAGATTCCTGACCCAGCCCTCTAGACTCCAGTCATTTCCTGGGGGGGGGGGCGGAGGGGGGGCGCAGGTGTGCCACAACAGGCTCTTATGAGCTTATGGTGGACGGGCTAGTACAGGGGCTGGAGCCAGGCATCCTTAAAGAGGGATTCTCTCTTCTGCCCCTCAGTTTCCTCTTTGGTGAAATAAGATTAATATTATTTGACCCCAGAGTTTTGCTGCAAAGATTAAATTATCGAGTCTGTGTGCGTGCATGGGCGCGTGCAAACGCAGACACGGTGCTTACCAATGTCGACAGGCTATCTGAGCCGTCAGGTTCTTAGAGTAAGAATGACTCACAGTGAGCTCACGGGGCCTGGCTTCCCGCCCCCTCCCCCCACCCCCCAGTACACACCACCGGAACTCTGCTCTCCAGCAAAAACCAGAAAACTTAAATGTTCTGCAGTAGAGTCACTTCTAACTCAGCAGCTGTCCCTGTGAGTGTTCCAGACTGTAGCTCTTCACAGGAGAAGAAGGCTGTGGTTTTGAACTGCTGACCTTCTGTCAGCTGAGCTGCTTTTATACGTAAGCTGGTAAAGGAGCCCCGGGAGCATGTTGGCACCGACTGGATGGCAGTGAGGTGGTTTTTTTTTTGTGTGTTTGTGGGCATCACTGCCTCTGGTGGTCGTGGGCGCTACCCAGTGCTGCTCCTGAGAGCCGCCGCTGGATTTGAACCGCCAAGCCCGCGGGCTGCAGTCCCGCACTCAACCACTTACGCCACCAGGGCTCAGCCCCCGAGGTGGGTTTTTGAGTTTTATATTCCAGCATTGGCCGTCTCAGTGCAAGGCTGGAGGTGCAGACTCTCCAGCTGCTGAGGAGCAGAAAAAAGCAGTTGTTTTGTTTTTTTCGGGGGGCATCACTGCTCTCCGGTGATGGGAGTAGGAGACCCAGCCCCACTGCTGGAATTGAACCTCCGTCCCAGTGGGCCCCAGTCCCGCGCACAACCACCACGCCACCGGGGCTCAGCCCTGTTTTTTTTTTTTTTTAAGGAGAGGTTTTCAGTTCCCAGAGGATGTATAGTCTCTAAAAAGCTATCAATAGGCTTGGATGCATTTGCATTAGAACCAGCTGTTCTGGTTTTAGAATGACCAGGTTCTTGGCTCTCTGACCTCTAGATGAAGAGGCAGGAAAAGACTTGGGAGGCAGATGTAGGGGGGACTCCCCCCATCCCCACCCCACATCAAGTCCTGTTCAGAGCATGCGCCTCCTTGGTGCTCTCATGGAATTCTCCCAATGACCCGTGAGGGACAGCATCTTGTTTGGATGTAAATTTTACTTTTTTGGGGGGGGAGGCATCACTGCCCTCTGGTGGGAGTGGGAGGCCCAGCCTTGCTCCTGGAGAGCTGCTGCTGGATTTGAACTGCCAACCCAGTGGGCCGCAGTCCTGTGCTCAACCACTACACCACTGGGGCTCAGCCCCGGATGTTAAATTTATAGAACACTTGGGCCTTATTCAAGGACACAGAACTCCAAAGTCCTCATTCTTTTTTGGGGGGTGGGGGACATCACTGCCCTCTGGTGGGGGTAGGAAGCCCAGCCTTGCTTCTGGAGAGCTGCTGCTGGATTTGAACCACCAACCCAGTGGGCTGCAGTCCCACACTCAACCACTACACCACCAGAGCTCAGCCTAGCCCTCGTTCTCCCCCCCACCCTTTCTCCCTTAGACCAGTCAGCTCACAGGGAGGCCCCCCCCCCACCCTTGCCCAGCACCCCTGTTCTCAACCTGGAAAGCAGAAGACTGTGTTGACCTTTACTTTTCAGTCCCACTTAGCATGGCTGAGGGCTTGGGTAAGGTTTGGGGGTGACCACCTCGCACGGGAGCTGGGCTCCTTGCAGCCACCTGGCTGCCCCCTTAAGCCTGCTCTGCCCTGCCCCGTTTCAGCCCCTCCAGAACAGCCCCACATTTTCTGCTCCCAGAAGTGCCCTATCCACAGCGTGTTGTGTGAGTGGAGCCCTCACAGCACCCCCTCCCCGACGACCCAGGCCCTGCTCTTGGTGAGGACCATGTAAGTATCTGGGCTCGGCTTGGTCTGTGTCTGTCCTGCCTTGATGGAGAGGGGTGGGGGGTGGGGGCAGGATTCTCAAGAGGAGAAAGGGAGCCGAGATCTATGTTGATGAACTCGCCGTGACTACGACACGGACCCCCATTACGTCACGGCCATGGAGTGGATTCTTGACTCAGGGCCACCCTACAAGACAGGGCGACACAGTCCCCGGGAGGGTTTCTGAACGGCCAATCTGATGGCGAGCAGTTCCGAGCGTCACCCCGGATGGCACCGGGCCTCCTTTGGGCTCCGTGAAGTCACTCGGACGATCAATGGCCAGGCCTGGAGCAGCTGACAGTCCCCAGACTGTCCCCAGAGCAGCTCCCAGAAGAAGAAACGGGGCTCTGAGAGAGTCGCGAGCCTGTCTAAGAACACCTTAGACAGGAGGAGGCTCTGCCAGGATGCTGGGAACTCTAGGGCCGTTCTCTGCCTAGTCTAAATGCTCTGGGCCTTGTCCTGAAGAAAAGGCAAGTACCAGTGTCCTGAGCAGGACCCATCAAGCTGTTCCATGATAAAGGCCGGAGGGGGTGGTGTGCTGGTGGGGTGGGGGGTGGCGAGGAGACTGAGAGGTGATGGGTGGGACAGGAAGTCACACATCCCCTGGAGACTGCTGGGCCTGTGCAGCAGAGGGGAGAATCCTGGCAAGGGTCTAGGCATGGATGTCGTCGAGGTGGGTGGAAGGTGCTGGAAACAGACGCACCTTCTCTTCACTTTTGCCTGCCTCCGTTCAAGCCTCAGGGTCATCAGAGTATCCCGTGAGAGCAGCGGCTTCTTCCGTGGTAGTTTGACTGCCACGGCATTCTTTAGAGGGGCTCTGAGTGGCCTGGTAGTAATGTTACTCGGGTCCTCAGAAATAGACAAGGTCCCAGCTGCCAGCAGTGCAGCTGTCCTGAGGTGTAACGTGATGAGAAGAATTCTTCTCCAGCCAAGATGCCCCACTTGGGGCCTGACAGCTTCCCAGACCAGCCTGAGGACAGCTCAGGCAGTGGACGCCTCAGCTGGAGCCCTCGGAAAGGGACAGAGCAAGGTGTGGAGCTCACAGCCTCCCCCTGTCCCCGCCTCTGTGCCAGCAGGAACCTCAGGAGCTTCCAGTTTCCATGGGGCTGTGGGGTGGGCGTGTCTGTGTTAGTTCGGGTAGACGAGAGAAACAAATTCATAGACACGCATTTGGATATAAGGGAAAGTTTGATATACAAGAGGAGTGGAACCTTGAGAAAACATCCCAAGCCAGTCCAGTCCAAGATCTTAAGTCCGATATTAGCTCATATGGCCGATACCAGTCTATAAAGTCTCCTTCCAACTCAGGAAGTCACAAGCCAGTGGGCGCAGAGTCTCGTGTATCTAGCTGGGGTAGAGGCGTCCCGGCGCTGACAGTGGGCTCCCATGGCTCTGTGTTTCCAGGGCTCAGGGTCCATCGGCAGCATCCATTGGTGGTAGAAGCATCTCAGTGCTGACAGGGGTCTCTCTGTGGCTTCTCTGGCCCCAGAGGTCGGGTTCCATCAGGGCAAGCCCATGTGGCTTCTCCGGCTCCTCCATTCTCCAGGAATCAGGATTGATCAGCATGCTGTCATCTTGTC
>PVJH01029410.1:0-26084 GCA_004026705.1 Nesogale talazaci
TTTTTTTTTTTTTTAATGTTCTTCACACAAAACACCATCAGAAATGTTTTCTCTTTTATCTAGTCACTGTCTGTAAATCTTTTCCATGCTGATGGATTCTTTGAACTACTGGTACTTCATCATCACCTCAGACTTCATCTGTTTAAAAGAACATTTAAAACATCATTAATTATTTAAGATGCAAGCATATCAAACTGGATAGCAGGTATGCCTGGCTTCCCTAGAACCACAGAACAAGGGCAGCTGCACTATCTAGTGTAAGAAATTAAATGGCTTTTTCCTGCTTTTCTGTTGAAAGTCAGTTTCATGTAGATTCAAGACTCTGGTTGGCCATAGCCACTACTTTCCATCATCCACCCACAACCAGAAGCTCTCTATCAGGAGTCTAAAGCCAGCCCCAGATCATCCTCAATTCTGGGAACCCTAGGAAGGAAAGCAAGGTGGGTACTGAAATCAGAATTTAGATGGCAATTGACCACACCCAGGGTGGTGAGTAGGGAGGGGCTTTAAGAATCCTAAATTGAACCAAATCAGCAGGTCTGCTGAATGGGAACGCCAACTCTCTCCATGGATAATGCACACATAGAGTTGGAAATGTTTAAACATATTCAATTGCTTATCTACATATTGTCCTATTTTTGTTGTTTCTTTTCTTTTTGGGGGAGGGGGGGCATCACTGCTCTCTGGTGGTGGTGGGAGCTACCCAGCCTTGCTCCTGGAGAGCTGCTGCTGGATTTGAACAGCCAAGCCTGTGGGCCGCAGTCCCGCACTCAACCACTACGCCACCAGGGCTCAGCCCCATATTGTCCTATTTTTAAAGATTTAATGTAACCAGCAAAATGTACATGGTATAGAGAATTTTTTAAATAATTAAATGGGAAGTTGGGGAAATGAGGTAAGTGGTAAAATGCAAACCAAGAGAGTCTGGTCAGTAATAGTCACCACTGTGTTCGGTTCTCTCTGTCAGTTCTGCCACTTAGTGATTCATTGGGACAGAGCAGAACTGCCCCTGGGGCCTTCGAAGGCTACATGTCTGTGAAAGCAGAAAGCTTCAACTTTCTCCCACAGAGCAGTTGGTGGGCTCGAACTGCTAACCTTAATAACCCACTATGCCAGCAGAGCTCATTATGACAGTAATGGTAGGACCCCCAAAAGACCTCCTCCAATGAGAAGAGACCTATGTCCCAGGTCTAACTCATTCAACATAAGCCACCTTGCCCAAGAGGGTCAGCCCTGTGCCAACCTAAAAGAAAAGAATAAACCATAGATGTTGGTTTTCAGAATGCTACCCCCTCCTTTTTCCAATATTTAAAATACAAAAGTATCTTCTCTTTCTCAGCAGGGTGCTGAGTCAGATTTTCTGTTGTTGTTTTTTCCCGCCCTCAGAGTCAGAATCTTCTGTGATCTCAGAATCCCCACTATGATGATCCACTGGATTCAGAACCTACTGTCCCCGTCTCTCTTCCACCTGTCAAAATTGATCTCACAGATATTATATTTCTCCAAGAAATCTACTTTTTTACCTCCATGTGTTTGAAATGAATTTGTATGGCACAAAAGGCTCAAAACCCATTTGTTTTACTTTTTCTCCTCCTTAAATTTTTTTTCTTTAGCCGCTCAGACCATTCTTTAATTTAGATGTGAGAGGTAAGGACTCTGGGAGGATTTTGTCTTATTTTGTTTTTGTTTTTAAACCTTTTATTGTGAATTGGGTGAAGGTTTTCAGAGCAGATCATCAGTTTTGTTTTTTTCCAATTATTTTATTGGGGGCTCTTACAGCTCTTATAACATTCAATATATCATTTGTATCAAGCATACTTGTACACATATTACCATATTCATTTCAAAATATTTTCCACTTGAGCCCTTGATAAAAGTTTCTCCTTCTCTCTCCCTCCTTTTTTTTAATTATCATCTTATTGGGGGCTCATACAACTCCCATCACGATCCATACACACATCTATTGTATGCAGGCCACATTTACACACTTATTGCCATCATCACTCTCAAAACATCCTCCCTCCATCCAGGCCCCCAGTATCAGCTCCCTATATTTCCCTTCCTCCTCCCCTCCCCCTTGAACCCTTAGTAATTTACAAATTGTTATTATTTTTATACTGCACACTGTCCAATATGTCCCAACACTCACTTCCCTGTTGTCCGTGTCCCAGAGAGGAGGCTACGTGTAGATCCCTAAAGTTGGTTCTCCCTTTCTATTCCTCCATCCCTCCACCCTCCTGGTATTAGCACTCCTAGTACTAGTCTTGAGGGATCATCTATCCTAAATTTCCCATGTTTCCAACTTCACTGTACATCTGCTGGTCTAGCTGGATTTATGTAGTAGAATTGGGGTCATGATAGTGGTGGGAGGCAGCATGGAAGGATTTTTTTATTTATATTTTTTGCTTGTTTTTCAAGAAGTAAACCGAATATAGTTACACAGCTCATCCCAAAAGTGAAATCAACAATATCCCATTATATCTCCCATAAACGTGGGTCACTTTCTCCCACCCCCAAATCATATTATTCCTTCCAAGGAACATCATCTACTCTGTTTTTTAGGAAACTACTGGCAAATCATACAGACTAATCTCTACAAAGATATAATCATGACAGTGAAAATACACGACTGCATTTTAACAAGAAGCAATGAATGCTCCAGTGAGAATAAAAATTACTAATGGAGAAAGATAAAAAAATAGAAGGATGAGGCATTTCTTTGATTAAAATCTGTGTGTATATCAATATGTATTTATTTACATACATATGTATATGAATATAAACCAGTATTTGTTTACATATATAATACATATAATTGAGTTATATATTATGTATAATTATGTATATTATTTAGGTTCACTGGATTTGCTTTTCTAGAGAGCCCAGTCTAAGGTGGACATCATCCTTGGCAAAGCGGACCAGGGAAGGGAAGAAGAAGGTCCAGGAGTTGGCTTGACACCGGGGTTGCAACAATGTGCAACAACACGACATATGTGAAGATGACACAATCCTGGGCTGAGTTTCCTTCTGTTGTCCACAAACTTGATAAGAGTCAAAGCTGACTTCCAAGCACTTAACAACAGTCTTTGGTGTTAAGCAGCTTTTCAGGTTTTCTTTACCGGAGCTGCAGTAGCGGTCACATAAGTAAAAATTAGTATTAATGGTAGAAAGAAGACAGATGTGGTCGTTAAATAATCTGGTGTCGACTTGTGGAGGAGTGGAGTCTAGCCTGTTAATCAGGTCGCAGATTGATGACCTCACTTGAAGGAGCCATGCAGATAAAAACTTGCAGACAGAGGTACACTCCCTGCGAGATATTCCTGTTGAGAATACACAGAGACCTACACTAGAGCCCTGGGACTGATGGAGCCACGTGGAGCCCTCTGCCAGCGCTGAGATGCCTCCACTGCCATTGGACCCACAAGAATTTCCACCCACTGGCCTCTGATCTTCCTGCATGCAATGTCGTGACATGTGTTGCGCGAGTCTGAAGAGGAATTTATAGATTGGTCTGGGACATGTGGGCTAATATTGGACTTATGGTCTTTCTCTGGGCTGGGCTAAGATGTTTTCTAAATATTCAATTGCTCTTGTATGTAAAGCTCTTTCTCTTTTTTTAAATCATTATATTGGGGGCTATACAACTCTTATCGAAAGCCAAACATACACTCATTAGGTCAAGCACATTTGCTGTCATCATCATTCTTAAAACATTCTCTATTTGAACCCTTGGTATCAGCTACTCGTTTTCCCCTCCCTCCCTACTCCTATCCTCCTTCACAAACCCTCGGTAATTTATATTATTGTCATGTCTTACACTGTCCAAACTCTCCCTTCACCCACTTGTCTGCTGTCCATCCCCAGAGAGGGGGTTATATGTAGTCCCTTGTGATCGGTTCCCCCTTTCTACCCCACCTTCCCTCCACCCTCCTGGTATTGCCATTCTAAACACAAAGTTCTTTCTTCTTCGTTTTTAATTTTTTCTTGGTAGCATGCTCACCTCAGCCCCGTTTGGTGGTCCACGTGGGGATATGGAAGGTGGGAATGACAGGGGAGAGGGAATGGGAAGGAGGACGGGGGAGAAGCGTTAGGGGGAGAGGGGACAGGGAAGAGAGAGACCGGGGGGAAAGAGATTTATTTCTAATCGAGGCTTATATATCTTTGGGGGGCATGCAAGTCCCCTGATTACAGGTAAAGACATGCATCACAGGGAGGGGTTGTACTCTAGGTAATACAGTAATATGAGGGGAAGATAGAACATCAGAAGGGGAGGGATTGGGAATACACACGACTAGATGGGCAGATCCTAGATTCAGGATGGAAGCCGAACTTTGAATGTCACTGGGCAGATTTGACCTGTTCTCTGGCTCTCCAAGCAAACAATCACTATTCTTATCAGTAGGGTGTGAGCCCCACCTACAGTGGACCAGACAGCAGTCTGATGGCTGATGGGCTTCAGGGAGACTATCTCTAAGCATCTGACTTCCCACCGAACAGCCTCTAAGGTTTGGCATATGTGGCCGTCAGTTTCAGGATTGGGAATGTAGGGGTGGAGTCTAGCCTGTTAATCTGGAGATAGACAATGAGTAGCCGATGAGACCTCTATGTGGGCATGGCTTTCTCCTGAGAGTTCTGGGGAAGTCTCACAGTATTTCCCAATTGGAGAAGAGACTTGACTCTCAATCTCTGGGAGCCAGTCTCCAAGACAACGAACTACTGACAAGACAAGACTGCAGCATCCGAGGACCTGGAGGAGCCAGAGGAGGAGCCACACTGCCTTACCCTGATGGAACTAGACCTCTGAAGCTGGAGAAGCCACGTCGAGACCCCTGCCAGCCCTGAGATGCTTCTGGATGCACTGGATGCTGTTGATGGACCTTGAGCCCTGGAAGTGAGGAGCCAAGGGGAGACCCCTGCCAGCGCTGGGATGCTTCAATTGCACATGCTTCATGAGTCAGAAGGAGACTTTATAGACTGGTATCAGACATATGGGCTGTTGGATTTACGACCTTGGACTGGACTGGGATGGAATGCTTTCTCAATGTTCCATTCCTCTTGTATATAAACCTCTCCCTTATATCCATATGCGTGTCTATGAATTTGTTTCTCTAGTCTACCCAGACTAACACAGCATATCTTTGGGGGAAACAAAGCTGGGAAAAAGTCTTTTTATATCCCACAATTTCCCCTTTTACATATAAAATTCAAAGGAGTCACGGAGGTTACGTGGTTATTTTCTATAACTTGAAAGCTGTCATGGTAAATTTAATGACCAAATTAATATAGCCAAGCCAAAAATTTAGGCTTATGACAAACATTCTGAATGCAGGGTCAGGGAACAAAGACCCCCTATAAGGTATGAGAGGAATTGTATCCCGAAGCGGGAAGAAACAGAGCAAATAGGAATGTCTACTTCTAGAGGGAGACAGTATCAACCAGATGCTCTCTTAAGGCAGCAAAGACAGTTCATTCTTAGACACACATGCACACACACACACAAAATAGAAAGCCTTCCAGACTCCTCCCTCCACCTACCTGTAGGGTTGCTGTGGTCATCCTCCCATTAACTGCAGTTTTGTTTTAGCCCTTAGAATTGTCACATTGTGTGGTTTCCTGCTCCTCAGGGGTCTTTGTTAGGTTTCATTTGGTGTTGCTTTTCTGAGAATATACAGTTATTCTGACGGTAACATTTATAGGAGTGCTGCTAAATGTCTAATAATCGGTGAGGTCCCAAGAAGAAAAACCCATGATTTGTACCATTTGCAAAATACATCAACCATGAGATTTCAAGGTACTCAAGTGACATAATTAAATGGGAAATTAAGAAGAGCAACTCAATAGGGATATAGTATTTCCACAAGATAACATGGAAGTAACATAAACAGTATAAACTTCAGTGAAATACCTGGATGTGATGAGTTTTGAATATTCTTTGTCTTTATTTCAAATGTAGGCTATATCGTTTAATTTTTCATCGTGACCGTGTTTAACAACTAGCCCACAGAATTGATGAAAACATAAAAGATGAGCTCTAGCAGGTATGAAGGACTCCAGCTCATCTCTGAGGGCATTTAAAATTATTTTTCACAAATTACAAGTCAAATAAATGAAGTTACTAAATAAAAAGTCATGATCAAATTCAATAAATCTTCAGCGTCTCCAAAGACACCAACTTGTGGTCTACCCTCTTTAAGAAATACTCCAAGCCCAGGTGATATCTTGGGTGTATTTTAGGAATACTAGTAATGACAGCACCTTTCATGTGTGTTTTCCAAAGCAGTGGCTTGATGGCAAGGTGGAGCAGCCAGAACTGCAGCGTGAATTTAAATCAGTCGGTATTAGCACTTCCTTGCCTGGTGAATGAAAAGGGGGTCGTGGTCAGAGGAGCGGAGTTCGCAAGGCCTGGATGCTGGTCTGTGGACGCACTGTTTGCTTAAAGAAGGCTTCCTTTCTCCTATAGTTTTCTGATTCGAACTTTGGAAAACTCAATGAACCTGCGTTTTCCTTTGCCGAAAAGGCAAAGACTGACGCAGATCCGCTGTGCCTTCAAAAGCTGAAACTGTTCGTGCTGCGAAATTCCAACGTACTACGGCCAGACAGAGCAGCTCTGAGACGCTTTCTCTCCAGGCTGCAAACGCACTTACGTAGAGTGTACATAGACGGTCACTGCCAAAACGATCACCAGCAGTAGTCGTGGCCGAGTGGTTAAGGCGATGGACTAGAAATCCATTGGGGTCTCCCCGCGCAGGTTCGAATCCTGCCGACTACGGGAAGGTGACATTTTAATACACATCGGGGGCATTTGTTTTCGTTTCAGAAACTTTTCCACCGCCTCGCCGCAGATTACTTAAGGAACTCACAAATGACGGAGACACAGCGAGGACCCGGCAAGGGCCGGGAGAGGGTGGCCGAGGGAGCAGAGTGACGCGACTGTGTTTACAATTTCGCTCCAGGAGGGGGAGATGGGACGGAACACAGACAAGCGAAACCTCCCCCAAACATCACCCAGGAACAGAGAGCGCCCAACTCCAGGCCCGCGGGAAACGGGGCTCCCCGGGGGCCCCGCCGGGTCCTTTCTGCTCCACGTTACCGCCAAAGGGGTCGAGGGGACCTGGCGGGCTCCAGGGGGGGCTGCGTGCCGGGCGGCCCGCGCATGCGCAGGGACCTGAGTGCGCACCCGGCCCGCGCCCGCGTTGCCCCTAGAAACCATCGGGCGCCGCGGCGAGGGGAGCCGGACGATTCAAGATGGCGAAGGATCTGGACGAGCTCTTGGACGAGGTCGAGTCCAAATTCTGCAGACCAGCCCCGCTGAGACTGGCCAGGGCCCAGCAGCCCAAAGGCTGCGGCGGCCCGCACAGCAGCGACCGGAAGCGAGCCGAGGCGAAAGACCCTCTCAGGTTAACTCGGGGGGGAACGGGATGGGCCCTTCGAGAAGACTGCTCCAGCCACCCCACCCCCACCCCCACCCCCGCCGCCGCACCCAAAAAAAACGCGGCCTGGGCCGCGGTCTTCCGCTCCGACCCTCCGTTCCCCCGCGCCCAGCGGTGGGGGAGGGGGGTTTGCACACCTCCAGCCCCCGTCTGCTCGGGCCCGCCCCGCTCCGGCCCAGGCTCCTCCCCCGGGCGCTGGCGATGCGCGTTCCCGAGGGCCCGCGGCCGCGCTCGGAGCCTCCCCCTACGCCGGACCCGGGTTCTGCTCGGGATGGGGGGGGGGGGGCAGGGGAACGCCCCGCTGCTCCCGCGCAGAAGACCAGGTGTCTCCCCGCCCCCCTTCGCCCTGGAAGGTACCCGCTTGGAGGACCCCTCCGCGCACGCGCGCACACGTTGCGTCCCACCCCCGGCCTGGACTGTTGAGCGAGGCCCTAAGGAGCCCGGTCTCCTCTGTGACAGCATGGCTGTGTTTGTTTTGACCCGGGGGAACTGGTGGGATGAGATTCACGGGCAGAGAGCGGGCCTTTGGCATCGTCGCATGGGTGCGACCGCCGTCATTCTCCCCCAGTAAGGGTGCCAAGTGGGTCTCAGGAGGGTTTCCAGCGTCCAGAGGCATTTCTTCTTTTATGAACCGAAAAACGACGATTCCAATATAGAAAGGTAACACCGGAATAGGTCTGCTGCAGCAACTCGAACTAAAATCGTTGGGAGTCTGCCTCGTGGTTTAGAACGTTTTGCAAACACTTGGAGTTACACGGACCCACCTTACCAACAAACCAAGGGGGTCTTCTCCATTTATGGGGCTGGAGGGGTGGTTTATCAAAGTATTAACCAACTTCATTGCTACCCGACTCACCAGAGAATTCCAATGTCCTCTGTTTATAAAAACTCATCCTCAAATAATAGAGTTCAGAAAAGATGTTCTAAAAATTAGCTGGGTGCTAACCAGCATTTAAAAAATAATATAGACCCAATTAAATGCGTCGTGGCTATGATTGGCCTGATTACAGCCATGCCAGCAGTTCAAAACCACCAGCCGCTCTGTGAAAGACACTACTCCCATAAGGGGTTACAGGGCTGGAAACTCACAGGGGCACTTCTACCCTAACCCTGTAAGGACTCTAGGTGTCAGAACCGACTACACAGCATTCAGGGTTTGTTTTGTTTGTTTGTTTGTTTGGGGGGGTGGCTTTTTTTCCCCCATAATGCCATAACAGAAATGCCCCAAGTGGGTACCTTTAAAGAACAGAAATTTATTTCCACACTATTTTAGAGGCAAACATTTCAAACCAGGGCCTCTGCCATCTCCAATTCTGTGAGCTTCTCTCCTAGTTTCTGGAATTTGACAGTCCTTTGTTTTTCCATAGTTCTTCACATGCCTCACTCGTCTCCTCCCTCTGTGTCTGTGTCTTTTCTGCTTTTTATTTGTAGCTCAGAAGTGGTTCCATGTAGGATTCTGTCGGACTCTGTAATGGACTCGTTAACAAAGAAGGCCTATGTCCAAAAAGGATTCCTTCCACATAAGGGGAGGAGGGCTGGGATGGAGAGAACACAATTCAATCCATAACCCCATCCCCACCACTCTGTGTATCCTATTTTTCAGTATTATTTTGATAAAAGCTGCAGCCAACCAGTACTGTTGTCATATATATTAGAAGTTATCATCTGTTTTTCATCTGCCAGTGTAGTAATGATAAATTATGTAAAAAGGAGCAACAAAAGCCCTAAACCAAATCTGATCCCTACCTAGTATTTAATGTCAGACATTAACATTTTGCCATCAGCCAAAATTCATATTTAAAAGCCGGGGACCAATTTAAGGCAATGGCATAGCAATACAGTCTCTATCTTTCCCTTATAAGAGTTAAAATCCTGGGATCGCCTCCTTAAAATGATGGTTCTGCACACAATAAAATAAATGACCATGACCACTGCTACATCTGGATATCAGAAACAACTACGAGTGTAACAGGGAAAAACACATGAAATTTGTTGAAGTCTTCAAAATGATAAAGAGAAATATGTGATTGGTTAAAGAAAGAATAAAGGAAAGAGTGATGTGGGTTGCTGGTGCTGCACGGGGAGTAAAGTGATTCAGGATGAAACAGATGGGAATATTTAGAGATAATATCATAACCTCTTGGATAACAGCTAGATAATAACTAACATTATTGAGTCCTTTCCAACTACTTGATATGTACTAATTTAACCACCCCAACCCAAGAGATGTACACTGTTGTTATCCCATTTCTCTGACCAGGAAAAATACAATTACTTGCCCAAAGTTACGTGGCTAAATCTAGCAGGAGACGGTAAAATTAAATGTCAAGCCAGCTCTCTGCTTGCAGAGTTTTTATATATGTTGTTCTTGTAAATGAGGTGCCAGGAAGCCTCTTCTGAAGCATGGTGACTCTGTACAAATGGAGGAAACCGGACCCAATCCTCGGGTTTGAGCCTTTGCTACAGCTGCTGGGTCAGCGCTCCTCTCCTTGACCCTCTTCCTCTTCATGCCGGGCTCTCCATTTATCAAGCATGATGGATGTTTCCAGATACTGGTTCTTCCTGATAACATGCCCAAAGTACATACCAGAAATCTTAGCCATACTCATTGCAGGAACATCCTGGTGGGACTTACAAGGCAGATTTGCTTATTTCCCTGGCAGTTCCCGGTGACTTCAGCATCTTTCACAAACACTCTAATTAAAATACTACGTCGTCTTCCCTCCTTGCTATGCAGTGTCCAGCTTGCATGCAGGTAAAGCAACGGAAAATACCAGGACTTGAGTCAGCTGCACCTGAAAGCGCGAGCTCTGTTTTTGTTTGAACACTTTAAAGTTGGCTGTTGTAGCTGATTTGCCTAATGCAGTACATCCTTTGATTTGTGACTGTGGCTTCCAGTGGGCATTCATCGTGTATCCAAGGAAAATGAAATCCTTGACAGGATCGATACTTCCTCCATTTGTCACGTAACTTATTATTCCAATGGTGAGGAGTTGTGTTTTCTTCCTGTTCAGGTGCAGCCCATAAAGAAAGCTGTAGTCCCTGATGTTATGCTCTTCAGTAAGTGCTTTAAATGTTCTTGGCTTTCTGCAGGCAAGGTGGTGTCCTCTGCACCTAGCAGGTGGTTAATGGCTTTTCCTACAGTCCTGATGCCACGTGCCACTTCACATGGCCCAGCTTCTCAGATTATTTGCTCAGCATATTGATTGAATAAGAAGGGGATTCAAAATGCTGGTGAAAAATTCCATTACCTTTTCATTCCATTTGTTTCCACCAACTTTTTGAGGCCCTTTCATATGGCAAAAAATACAATCCCGAACACACTTTACCTTAATTTAAACCGAGCAGGGTCCCCTTGTCCTGCTCAAACTAATGCCTCTGGGACTGTAAACAATGGGATGCTCTGGACGTTCCACTCTTTGCAGTGTTAGCCATAGTTACGCTGCCCCGAGTCGAATCAAGAAAACAGGCGGACATATTTCTGATGTTCTCTGTTTTCATCCAAGATCCATCTTATTTAGATAAGCTTACTCTTCAATGTGAGAAGCCTGTTTGTTTTATTTTATCAGATATACCTTTGACTCTCAGCAGACACTACTTTTGAATCAAGATGAAAATTTAAGAAGCAGTTAGGGAAGGAACCAATGACAGCTTGTAAGCATCTGATTAATAATATTGATTGTAACATCAAAAGACCAACAACAAAGGAGTATGACACTGTCCTTTAATTTTTGAATAAATTCCCAATGAAATGCGCACCCTCTTTCTTTCTAACTCGGCACCATAGTGCACTCCCATAAAGTGGGTGGGCTTTGCTGTTGCTAGATGCTGAGTTGACGCACGGGACCCCTGGTGTTGCCTCAGCTGCGCTGCATATAGGAGCAGGCCACCAGGTCTTTTCGCAGGAGAAACTTCTGGTGGGTCAAACTGCTGAGCATTTAACCATTCCACCACCAGGGTTCCTTGTCCAGTGGCTAGAAGCAAGAAGTGTTGCAACACACCCTCTGCACAGTGCAGTCCCCTCCCCCACTCCCAATCAAAGAAGTGTCCGGTCCAAGATGTCAGTGGTCCTGAGGTTGAGAAACCCTTACCTAGACCTTCAGTGGATGCTGGAGCCAATCTATTTAGAACTGAAAAAGTCACTGTTGTCAAGTCGGTTCCAACTCACAGGGACACTTTGGAACAGAGTAGAAAACCACCCCCTGTGGGTTTCTGAGAAAAAGTCTGGTCCTTGCAGAACAAATACCTTGTGGTTTTGAACTGCTGACCTTGCAGTTCACAGCCCAATGTGGAACCATGATACCCCCAGAGCCCTCATCATGCTCAATAAATGTTAACTTTCATAGCAGGCGCCCTGGTGGTAGAGTGAGTTAACATTTGGGCTGCTGCTAAAAGATTCCAACCCGCTCTCCGGTGGTTTCCCCAAGTGCTGCCATGTAAAAAAAAAAAAAAAAAAAAAAAAAAATTCCAACCCACCAGGACCTCCCTCTGTGAGAGAAAGGGGGGGCAACCCGCTTCTGTCAAGATCAGGAGTCAGGCATCAGAGAACATAAAATCATATCACTGCGTCCCCACCTTCATGTTGGAAAGACAAATGTGTGCATAAGCAAATATGGCAAAGAAAGCTGATGGTGCCCAGCGATCAAAATACATAGCATCTGGGATCTTAAAGGCTTGAAGGTAAACAAGCGGCCATCTAGCTTGGAAGCAACAGAGCCCACGTGGAAGAAGAACACCAGCCTGTGTAACCAGGAGATATCAAAGGAATCAGGCATCAGAGAACTAAAAATTATATAGGGGATACAGGTTGGGGACCCAAACCCCTCTGTAGGTAACGAACTTCCCCTTAAAGTCGCCAGGAGGAGACAAACCAGTCAGGGTGCAGTGTAGCAATGATGAAGCATACAACTTTCCTCTGGTTCTTTTGTTTTGTTTTGTTTGGGAGGGAGGGGTATCACTGCCCTCTGGTGGGAGTGGGAGGCCCAGCCTGGCTCCTGGAGAGCTATTGCTGGATTTGAACTGCCAAGCCATTGGGCTGCAGTCCCGCACTCAACCACCAGGGTTCAGCCCAACTTTCCTCTAGTTCTTCAGTGCTTCCTCCTCCCCTTACAAATCTGGCTAGACCAGAGGATGTACACTGGTACAAGTAGGAGCCAGAAACATGGGGAATTCAGCACAGATGATCCCTTCAGGACCTGTGGTGAGAGTGGTGATATCGGGAGGGTGGAAGAAGGGTGAGGAAGAAAGGGGGAAATCAATGATAAGGATCTTCATATTACCTCTTCCCTGGGGTACGGGCCATGGGGAAGTGGGTGAAGGAAGACACTGAACAGTGTAAGATATGACAAACCCATAATAATTTATAAATTATCAAGGGTTCATGGAAGGGAGAGCGGGGAGGGAGTGGAAAAAATGAGCCGATGCCAAGGGCTTAAATAGAAAGTAAATATGAGAACGATGAGAGCAACGGATGTACAGATGTGCTTCACACACAATGGACTTATATATGGATTGTGAATACGAGTTGTGCAAGCCTCCAATAAAAGGATTTTTTAAAAAAGGATTTCTCAGCTCAGAAACTGTAAGGAGCAGCAGTTCCTCTCTGCTCTCCAAGGTGACTCGGAGTTAGAATTGACTGTGGCAGTTAATGGTCTGTATTACATAGAAGCTCTGGTACAGTAGCTGTGTATGCCCATATTCTTTTCCTGCAAACGATAAAGACGTTCTTGTGCTATTCTGCAAATTTCCGTTGTCTAATTTGGCCTGGTTATGTGATTACATAAACTTTGACTCGTTTAAGAGATATGGTCACTTGACTCACAATGGAACCCTTAAGAAAAAATTAGACTAGTTAAATTATGCACTTATCATAGTGAGTTCTACTTACAAATGTACGTATTTTGCTTTCTCTGAATAAGTGATTGACATAATTTAGAAAATTAGATACTCAACTTTCTTTTAAATATAGTTTAGTTTTAAATGCTTCATTTTTAGTTTGTAATAATAATGTGTATATAAATTTATATCTCATACACTATTTTGTGTCAATCTTAGACTATGTCTACAGCGGGGGAGGGGAGGTGTTTGTGTGTGTGTTCAGTTATAGTCATAGCTACCTTGCTGTTACTATTCTAACAATGGGTTTTATTTAAGCACAGCTTTTCTGGTACCAGTTGCTTAAGCTGCAGGTGTTTTTTTCTTTTTCAGATTGACAGACACATTTAAAAAAGCAGATGATCTTGACAGTCTTATTAATGAAATCTTTGAAGAGCCTAAATTTGACAGGAAGTCTTTTGTAAGTCAAGCACTATAAATATGCAGTAATTCTTGCATTGTATCAAGATACATGGTCTAGCATTGTCTGGAAACATCAAGAAGCCATAAGTCTCCATAGCCCTACTTAGAGTTGTAAAAACTAAAATAAAATATGAGAAACTCTAGCTGTGCATTTTGCTGCTCATTTCTAAGCAGGAATGAAAAGTTAGAAAAAGTGCTAGAGCAAAAGTCAGTTTACAGACCAAGTTGCTGGCTTATATTTACCTAAGAGTACTTTTCTAAAAGGTTGAAAACAAACAGTTTTCATTTTTGGAATGTGCTTGGTATCGTATAGCTATGAAGGCCACAAGCCAGTGATTACATCCATAGTTTCATTTTTAAATCTTTATGTATATCAACATTATTAAAAGTTCCCAAAATTATAGACCAGCCACTTAGATATTGACAGCCTGTCATTGAATGAGCAGGAGGAAAAGATCTCTGGGATTGGCAGGTTCACGTCCACGTTATGTGTTGTGTTGTTAGTTGCTTGCCCTTGAGCTAATTCAGGCCCCTGTTCTTGACCAACACGAGGAAGCCCAGGGACCAACAACAGATGTCACAGTGGGCCAGCTTGGAGACCTTAACATAAGCTAGCTGTGCAAAGAAGAAGATGGAACACATAAAGCTTGTTGCCCCAAACAAAAAAGAGATGGACGCACACATGAGAAAAATGCACGCACCAGAAAGTTTGCCAATTCTGCTTCTCATAAGTAAAAAAGCGAAGAGAAATTGTAAAATGAGGTATTTTTGCCTCCATTAAGTTTTGGAGCCCACTAGGTAAAAGGAAGGCGTGTTCCTGCCTAGTTTAAATTGCCTTTTCTCCATTCCACTTCCTCTTCTTGGCAATGGTCCTAGTCTGTGGTTGGTTTGTATTGTTTGGTACCATATACTGGTTAACACTTAATAAATGCTTGCTGCTGCTGCTGAACTACCGTATGGCCGTGCCTGCGGAGGGCTGCGTTTTCTTTGGACGCCTACTGGCTGATACCCTTCCATTGGATCACAATTAATATTCTTGAAGTTACCCAGGCGTGTGGTTCACTTATTTTTAGTTCCGATGAGTACCATTCATAGCCTTTAAAAATGAGGCTGATTTTTCTTTTCCCCCCTTCCTCAATTGAATTTTTCCAGGATGAAGTTTTAAATAGCAGGTCCTTCATATTAAATCATTGAACTCTAGTATTAACTGAAGAGTTATAAAAGGACTCTAAATCTTAGCCTGCTAATAATGGCAGTATATCAATTTCGTAGACGAAAATTTAGCAGAGTAAATTGCAAATTCCTCAGGGATTTTTACTTCCTTTCTGCCTTTAAAAGGTTTTGATCATTGTTTTATCACAGGAACTTAATGATGCCACCAAGATTTTCATGTAAACCAGTTTGGGGCCTTTTTTTTTTCCATTCATAAGATAAAATAAGAAATACTCGTGTTTGTATCACAATTCTCTAAAATTATATTTGGCCTTTTCTTGTTTTGTTTATTTAATAGAAATTAAAATCTAAATCTTCAGTTGGCACGCCTGTCAAAGGTTCCATTCAAGGCCTTGGTAAAAGGTGAGTTAAGATTGCCTCGATGAATTATACACGCTAGGAAGCAGACATAATAGTATGAGCTTGGCCTGGTAGATTTTGTTACCATTGAAACAACAATGACATAGGTCCACAAAGGCCCAGTTGACTTCCCTGCAAAAGGGCACTGGCAATATCTTCAGTATGCTTATGGTCTGTGACCCCACAGTGTAAAAAGAAGCTGAACGGGAGATTATTGCTATTGTAAATAATTTTCTGCTATGTGGGAAGGAAAAAAAAAGGTGAACAGTTTCTCAAAATTAATGTTCTGTTAGATTCTTCAGCATTTACTTTGCTCCTTGCCTTATTTGGCAAACACGTTTTTCTGTGACTCATTTTAACTCCTTGAGTGTTCCTGAATGCACATGTTAGAGCTAATAAAGCAGTGTTCAGGGGATAAATGGCTCTTCTTTGAAACAGTTGGCTCACTAGGGAAAATTTTCAGTTTGATTACAAGGACGTAGAGTCACTGAGACTAAATTAACTTCTCATATTTCTTTGTTGTTGTAATTTCACTTTTCTCCCATCTGTTGGACCCATCTAGTTGCAGCCCAGTATACCTTGGTGGAAGTACTGCTCCATGTGGTGTTGGAACAAATATCTCACAGAGGTAGGATAGCAGAAATATATTCTACTTATTAGATTCTCCCCCCGCCCCCGCCATTGATACCTCATTGTTAAAGTGTTGTTCTTATCACCCTGGCATAAATCTGTTTTTATGAGAGCCATATTTTATTATCCAACCTAAGAAGACTTTCTTGAAATATGTGTTATTCTTAGGAGTTAGCGATTTAGCTGTAAGATTCATTGCCCACACTGACAGCCAGTCAGCATGGGAAGCTACAGGTGTGTGGTCCCAAAAATGTTTCTCAGTCATGGGCGTGTGATTTTACCCAGGTATGTATTTCAAAACCAGAAACGCTTTTCTTTTTTTGTCTCTTCCCTACTTCCTTCACCCATGTTCCCACTTAAGACCTCTGTCGGGGCATTCTTATGGCTCGGATGCCACCTCCCCCAAGCCTATATTAGCACCGTAACACCTAGCATACCTGCCTCATAATATGCGGAGGCAAGTCGGTTTTAAGTGAATAATTTCTCTACTGTCTTGTCATTTTGGGTTCCATTTTTGGCAAAGACCCAGTAACCTAGGTTATATTTTTGGCTAGTTATTTCTAAAGCACTGTGTTCTTTGCTGCTTATATTTGTATGGGGGAAACTACTGAAATACAAGATTACATTCTGAGGAGACTGGAAGGAATAGTTCTGTTGTTTGATAGACGAGAGATCTAGCAAAGATGGCATTGGAAGGTTATAGTCATGTCAAAAAGCCTGGAAAGAAGGGTTGCAAGAAGCTGAGAGGCAGCAGAAGTCTTAACACCAGGAATACCAGGCAGCAAGTAAGCAACTCCAAGTGCTGTCAATAAGAATGAACAGCTGTGGAATCATCACGTGTCAAGGACTGTCTGGGCAGTGTTAGAGCCACAAAGTCTGAGAACCTAGAGAAGTGGTTCTCAACCTTCCTAATGCCTCGACCCTTTCATCCAGTTCCTCATGTTGTGGTGACTGCCCCCCCCTCCTGCCCACCCCATAAAATTATCTTTATTGCTACTTCATCACTATAATATTGCGACTGTTATGTATCGGGCGACCCCTCTGTAAGGGCCGTTTGACCCCCAAAGGTACCACGACCCACAGGTTGAGAACCGCTGGCCTAGAGAGAAGAAGGTAATCTTGTGTGCGTGACCTCGGCTGGACTCCTCTCCATCATTTCTAGAACTGCCCTGCTCTAGTCCACAGCTCAGCCAGTCCCCAGTGAGTCGCAGCAGCACTATTCCAGTTACCACCCACTGCCCTCCTCCCTCCTTCTCGAGGCTCCCCCGTTAGAAGTGACTCCGAGCACCCACCCCTGTCCAGTGGGACACGGAGTAGCCATTTGTCTGGAATTCACTCTGAACTCGCCCAGTCAGCAGGCAGCCTCACAGTGGTCCTGGAAACACGACGGGACCTGTGACCTGGGCTGGGTGTTGGCAGTGGCTGCGGGGGAGAAGTGACAGATTTTAGATCTAATAAGAATATCTAGGGCTGAGCCCCAGTGGCGTAAGTGGTTGAGTGCGGGTCTGCGGCCCACTAGCTTGGCGGTTCAAATCCAGTAGCGGTTCTCCTGGAGCAAAGGCTGGGTGGCTCCCACGACCAGCAGAGGGCAGTGATGCCACACACAAAAAAGGCATGATTAAAGTGTTTATTAAGGGAATAATGCCAGCGAGGAATACTCAGGGTAGCTGTTTACCAGGACAGGTTACAAAGTTTCAAGTCTGCTAATCCATGCCCATAGGGGCACACCACTCTGCCGTAAACCTCACCCCAAAGGCAGGCAGTCGGCTCATTCAGCACAAGTGCTGTGGGTCCGCACCCCCTGGGCCCAGAGACACCCACTCCCACTGCCAAGCGTCTGCAAGCCCAATTGCCTGAATCCAGGGCCCAGAGGGCACCCTCCTCCAGTAAGCCTCAGCCCAAAGGTGCTTAGCCCCGCCTTTCTGGGTCAGCAAATCTATATCGTCACCAAGTAAGAGCCCAGAAATCCCCACTTGGAAAGCCAGAGCTTCCTACACAAAAGGACTCAGCCTTGCTGCGTGGTGTGGGAAGGTCTTCACTGCGTTCCGTGGCCTGGTTCCGGGTTCTGCTGTTGCTCCTCTCATGGTATAGCTCTCATCTGGAGGGTCACCGCTCAGGAATCCGAGGTCCAGAGGACACCCTCCACTCCTGGCTGTGGCTGACCAGGCGTGCGATCCCTCCGCCCGCTTCTCTGAGGGCTCCTTTTGCACACGGCAGGTTGCCACTCCAGGGCATCTTATTGGCAGTTACTCACAGGTTAACAGACCCCTGCAGGGAAAGGTGATTCGGGGGCAGTTGGGGACTTGACTAAAAGAGCCACATTAAATAATCCACTGCTCCTGCGGTGACTTTTATAGTTGCTATGCTTTTATTTATGTACTTACGGAAGAGAAATCTATTAAACCTTGAAAATAAGCACTGGTTTGCAGGTCCAGGACATAAAGGAAAGTGAGGATATTCTGCCTGTTTTCTGTTTATTTAGTTTGACTTCTGGAGAACGCTCCGGGCGTGGGTCAGATCATACTGAATGGTTTTAGAGTCTTGTGCTGGGCTCGGGGGAGGAAAAAGAGCAGTCGCTCCAAGTGTGGTGCCATTCATAAGTGCACACGACAGACCGATGGGGTACTTTTAAGGCAAATCAAATTTTACTCTGCTAATTATTTTTTTAACTACCGGCAAGACGGGATTATTCCGTAGACTGGTACTAATTATGATCTAATAGAGTGAATTGTAATAGCAGAATGATTTCTTAGCTGCAAGTTAGTTTTACTTTTCTCAAAGGATGGTGTTTGTAGGGAAATGTGGTAGTGTGAATAGATCTGAATAAACTACTAAATTTTAAATTAAATTAAAAAGCTGTATTTAACATTATGGTTGAGATTTTACACATAAAAAATGTCAGGAAACTCAAAATTATAGTTCCCACAAAAGCAATAATTCAGCGAAATTGCACATATGTATTAAGGCATTAAAGTTAACACTTGGTGCAATCATGTAATAAACTACAAATGCATAAGAAAGCGCATTATGGCAGCTTTGGGAACCATCACTCTGCATTTCCCGACTTGTACGTTCAAAAGCTCAGTTTCAATGTGTCAAAGTGATTGCACCGAGTTTCCATGTGAACAAATCCAACTTCATAAATTGCTAGCAATTTGGGGGAGGGGAGGGGTTGTGGAATTGTATATGATGTGTGTATATTTTATAAATGTTAAGTTGCTGCAATGATTCATCGTGGCATTTTAGAAATATAAAGCATTTATTCTCATACAAACATTCAGGGTCAAAAAAAGTCGTGGCCATTTTGAAGTTAGTCTACCTGAATTTTAGAGGAAAGTCCTGAAAAAATGTTAAAGTGAGTTTTATTCTTTCACTATGTTGTAATTTTGTAAGTGTATTAAAATTTTAAAAGGTAAAGCTGGAATCCAAAAATAGGCGTAGGGAGAAAAATAATCATCTCCAAAGCTCTCTCCCTTCCAGCCCTGCTGCTCCCCAGGCAGCCAGCTGCAGAGTGGGCCCGTCCACATTCTGAAAGGGTCGTCAGTATGCTTACGGACAGCCAGGCGCCCACAGAGGGGTGAGAGCATGGTTCTCTCCAAAAGCAGCATCTCACTGTGTGGCTGACTCGATACCGGGCTCCAGCTCACTGGTTAAACACATTCTTAATTGCCTCGTGTTGATTCCGTACTATGAATAATTTAAGAAGAGTACTTTAAAGAAAGAGGGGGCTTCCAGATGTTTGTGTGGGAAAAAAACCCTGAAATAATGAAAATTTTCCATAAACTTTTAGAAGTCCCCCTGTATGCTGCAGCCCATTCATTTTTCCCCCCCCCTTTTCAATAGGTATCCACTCATTGTGCCAGGTCAACAGTACTGCAGTACGCAATCTTGAAATATAGGCTTCTCTATCGGTGCCTTGACTCTTACATAATACTCCTGGTTGCTAATGTCACGGCCAGATATCATCAAACAAAGCCCAGATTTTTCACAAAAGGCTAGAACAATTTTGATAACCACCAAAAAGGTATGATAGTGGTACTTTCTTGCTAACTTTACTGGCTAGAAGGTAGACATGTTAAAGATATACATCCACATAGTGAACACTTTACGGACATCAACTCATTAGGCTCTCATAACACATGGAACGAGCAGCAGGGATTCTAATACGCTGTAGCCCCTTCTAACTGCTCGGGAAACGCAAGCCCCGGGAGGGAAGGGACTCTGACTCTAGCCACGCAGCTAGTGGCAGCATCATTTGAACCCAGAGCCCCGACTCTCACCTACAGCCCTTACAACTGCAGCTGGGTAGATTTTTGTATGTATTATGCAACTTTTCCTCTTTTATAGACTTCTTGTTTTTATTGGACACCTTGCCCATATTTCTATAGGCTTGTTTTCCTTTGTCATTTGTAAGCACTCTTTATATTATTTTACAAACCAAATTGCTGGCAGCAGCGATTAACCATTATTTTTCAGCTTGCATATAAATTTCCTTTTCATTCGTAGTTACTGTGTTGTTGTTGAAAGTGTACACAGGCCAACATAGACCAATTCGATGATTTTCTAGTGTGATACTGACCACCTTCTCAAGTGTGCTGCGCTTCTCACCCTCTTTTGCTTACTTGTCCTCTCGCCTTCACATAAACTCACTGCCCCCCCCCCCCCAGGTCCCTACCTGACCTTTCAAGTTTCTGGGGTCAACCAGATCCTCAGTTTTTTACAATAGTGTACAGTGTTCAAGCAGACATAGTTTGCTAGTTAAACTAAACAACTATTTGTTTGATTGTCTGCCTGGTGGATTCTGACTCTTAACAACCTCGTGAGGCAGAATAAAAGTGCCCCATCTGGTTTCCACAGCTGTCGTCTTTTCTTTTTTAAAAACCTTTTTATTGAAAATTAGGTAAAGGTTACAGAGGAGGTCATAGTTTTACAGTCAGCAATCCTTAGACATTTTACTTCAACTTATCCCTTGCAATCTCTTCAATGGACAGTCACTTTTCCCACTTCCTCCCAGTGTTTCCTGTTTCCATTCTGCTTCCTTTCTTCACTCTGCCCTTTGTCCTTGGGTTAAATGCTAGTCTTTAGATCTGAAATGGTTAATTACACTAACCCATGGGGGAGTTTAGTTCCAGACCTGCAGGGTGACTAAGGGCCATAGGCTAAGGGTACCTGTCTAGTACCCCTGCTCCCAGGTACACACTGGGCCGTGATTGGCAAGGTTGGCAGTTTGGAACCCTAGCTGCTCCGAGGGAGGACAGAGGGCTATCTACTCTTGTAAAGAGTTGCAATCTCTGAAACTCACAGGGACAGTACTACTGTCTGCTCCCAGTACTCCCCATTTTCTTTACTTTTTATTTCATCCAAAGTGCTTTTCACCTTCAAACCTGCTATGTGATTTCGTTACTGTGAATATTGCTTATCTCTTCTCAGTAGATTCTAAGCACCATGAAGACAGACTCCCTTTTTTTTTATCCGTTTTGTTTACTAATATATCCCAAATTCCTAGAACCATGTTTAGCCTCAGATTTTTTAAATGAGTGAATGAGTGTACTAGGCCAAGCAGTGGGGAAACAAAAGCAGGTAAGAGACTGACCCAACACTAAGTAGTGTGTAAAGGAAACAGCTATTTCAGTATAATGTGGCAAGTTGTGTGATAGCGGCATCCTTTAAAATCTGCAAACTCCTAAGTAGAACCACCAACATAATAAGTTAATAGAAAAGATTGGTGATCTAAAATGTAAACCCCTACTAATACACAATTAAAAGTTAAAAAAAATAAATAAAATTACCTGAAGATCTCCTTCATGCTCAATTAGAAAACTTTTGAGCTGAAAGATACACTGAAAACCCATGTATTAGTCTGGGTAGACTAGAGAAACAATTGTATCTTAAGAAAACATCCCAAAACATCCTCCCTCCACTTAGGCCCCCAGTTCCAGCTTCCCAAATTTCCCTTCCTCCTTCCCCCCCATGAACTTTTAATAATTTGCAAATTGCTATTTCATATCATACATTGTCCACAATGTTTTGAGAGTGATGATGGCAACAAGTATGCAAATGAGGCCTGCATACAATTGATATATGTATGGATCGTGAGGGGAGGTGTATGAGTACCCAATAAAATGATTCATTAAAAAAAGGTGGGGGAGGGGAAAGAGGATCTTATGCCAAGGGCTCAAGTGGAAAATGTTTGGAAATGAATGTGACAGCATGTGTGCAAATGTGCTTGATACAGATAATGTATGGAATGTTATAATAGCTGTAAGAATCCCCAATAAAATTATCTAAAAAAAAAAAAAAGACACAATAGAGAAAAGGCAATCAGATCATTAAGCCTCAGTCCTAATTCTGTGCATTTCAATTAGATGAGCAAATAAATCCCTTGATCATTAAAAAAGAAAGAAAGAAAACATCCCAGCCCAGTCCAGATCAAGTCCTTAAGTTCCATATTAGCCCATATGTATGTTCAACATTAGTCTGTAAATTCCTCTCCAGACTCACACAAAACATGCAGTGACACAGAATACAGGAAGATCACAGGTCGGCGGGTGACGTCCTGTGGACCCGGGGGTGGCAGAAGCATCTCAGCGCTGGTGTGAGTTCCCCACATGGCTCCTCCTCCAGGGGCCTCGTCCTGTCAAGCTCCCATGGCTTGACAACAGGAATGTCTCCCAGGGCAAGTGTGTGTGTCCTGCCTCCAGGGAGCTCTTTCTCTCCTTACCACCTCCAAATAAGGTCATCAAGCTGTGACCTGATTGACAGGCTAAAGGCCACCACCTTCACTTTTAATAGTCTCAAGTAGACACCAGAGGACACTTTGACACCACTCTTTCCCCATATATAATTTTCAAACAAACAATAATAAAAGTATGCCTGTACCTAACAGGATAAAACTAAAATGCATACAATTCAGAAATGTGCCACCTTCATTTAAACATAAAACTCTGTAAGTGAGCAAAACAAAAATATTCTATACTTACATGAACACCTACACTTTAGTCCTATGAAAGATTCCCCCACCTATGAAAGTTTGTAAGCCAATCACTTCATGCCTTTATCCGCTCAATTTTGGGTATCCAATTTCTACACTGCCCACTTACATCAACTCTGTGCTCTGAGCAGACAATCATATTCTTTGGTGTAAGGAATTTTCATTCCAGTTGGAACCTTGAGAGTCTGTGTCCATAAGCAAAGTCAGGGTAGGACAGGCCATCCATAAAGTCAGCAGCAATATGCAGCAGTTCACAGCTCAAATATCGTCTCTTCTTCTGGTCAGATTCTGGTCAACTCACTGTGGGCTGTCTCACTTAGCCTCACCAGGGTGCCCATTGGTCACTTCACCTTTAGACCATGGGCCCCATCACAAATTCTCAACAACCCTAGCACCTGCGTGCTAGACCATGAACTTCAAACCAGCCAACCCACTCTCGTTTTCTCCTAGTCCCTGTGAACCAGGTCCACGGGTGTCAGTGGCCAGGCTCAACCCGTCTCTTTATTGCTGTGTTTCTCTCACTTCCACTCAACAAGTGGATCCAGGTAGTCACCTAGCAAGCATTTCAGCCTGCCCACAGGCTTCCTTTAACAGTTCAGCCCTAGCGCAGAAAGTTTCTTAAGGGTTCCAGATTTTTCCAGCTCTGGGCACAAACCACTAATTCAAAATTAAAGCCGAAGGATTCCTTTTTCTCCCTTCGATCTGTCAACAGCCCCCTAGCAAGTCTCTTCACCTTCGAATTTTCGGAGCACTCGACCCTGAGTGGGACTTAGCTTTCCAGAGCCTTCTTTGCAGGTATGTCCTAACCCATTTGAAGATTTCAAATTGGTGGCTGAAACAGGTAACTTACAAACTATTTATTTATACTTCGCAGTAATCATTTCTATCAAGCATTAGATCAATAACCATAGGCAGAAGAATTTAAACCTGGTACAGCAAGATCCTTAATTCTTAATATAGTCAAGTTCAATCCTTAGCCATCTTATCTGAATCTTTATCTAAATTATTCCATTGATACACAAATATGGCCTGAGGCTGGTGACTGAATCAAGCCAGGCCTTGGCTTTCTATCAGCCATTTGGACCTTCTGTCAGCCATTTTCACTAAGCAGCAGGGTCTCTTGAAACATTTAAGGAGCAATTTTTGTCCACAGATATATATTAATCACATTCATTTTCACCATTTCACAAAGGTAGCAACCAAACAAAATAATCAAAACTTTAACTTCCCACATTCTTTTCCAGAAAACAACTCAGTAAATTGTATGGTTATATATAAAATTTCAGACTAAGTTTTTTGCACCACCTTTACTGGAACCTGAATGACAGGTTAAATTCCACCCCTTCACTCTTCATAGTCTCAAGTGGACATCAGATAATTGTGTAACTACCACAATCCATTTTGCTTAATTTACATTTGTGCATGTATTTATATATATGTCAGTGTGCAAGATCCCAGTAAAGGTTGTGCAAAAAACATAATCCAAAATTTTAAACATGTAATTAGTCTTTTAGTATAAATGTTCAGCTGTGCCTCAAAAATACTGTCTTCCATATTGTCACTTGTCTCTTTGTTTCCCATTGGTATGTTAAAAATCCTTTATTTCCCTTACTGAATATTTGTATTTTTGTCTTTATACTATTATGATTTTATCCTTAGCACCTTAGTGCAATCTTGTTGGTTTTTCGTTTTCTGTGGGGTCCCCTAGCTGTGGAGCACAGGAGGAGTGGCTGCATAACAAAAATAACGGATACAGGGGGGGATAGAGGAAATATGGGGGGCTGATATGGAGGGAAGGGGGGTTGGAGAGTAAATAATGAAGGTGGGGCGGAAGGAAGCACAAGAGAGAACCATGATTGCACAACTCATTTTAAAGGCAATTTCACCACGGGGGGACAGGGACAATGCTCTAAAATTGATGTGGTAATCATTGTACACTTCTTGATTTGGTTGAACTATTGAATTGTATGATGTGTAAGTTGTGTGCCAATAAAACTGTTAGGGGAAAAAATTTTAATATAAAAAAATGTAATCTTTTATTCTCTAGATGATTAGATATATCTATCAATCCTGGTTGATCGCATTAATTTAACATCAAGTTCATCTGTGCTTTTCTGTTGTTCCCTCAGTAATCTGTAAAGCATGATGCTCATAAGAATTAACATAGTATAGAAAATTTACCATATCTTTTAGTGCCATTGTCTTTCTTTCAACAGAACCTGTGACCGCCTGCGCTGTATAGCCTGTGATTTCAGGATAGTAAGCTACAATGACTATATGTGGGATACGTCATGCGATTACTTGTTTTTCAGGTATGTTTCTTAAAAAGTCCCTCTGAAAGCTATACCGGTACAGCTGTGTCATTTTTTTCTTTTATTCAGTTTTATATGTCTGACTCTGTTAAAATGTGACCTGGTGGACGTAGGCAGATTGTGTGACGACCTCCACCACTGCACTAGTCCCCCTTACGCCTGTCTGCTCTCAGCCTCGAGAAGGGCGTGGCTGCTCTGGGTAAGAGGGCAGCAGCAGCCTGCCTCCTCGCTGATTTGTCTACCAACACCTCTCTTTCTCATCATCTTTCCATCGACGGCTCAGTGCTCTCTCCGTGCAGAGCTCCAAGTATGCCACTCATCTGCCCAGCACTCTTCTGCCTGTGTCATAGCTCCTTAGCCTGCCATTCACCGCCCTCCCGGTTCAGCCCTTTTTTGCCTGTCATCAGCCTTGTCTTTCCTCCATATGCAAGATTTTAACAGCCCCAAATCAATCTAGGCTCCCATTCCCCGTGACCTTTAAAGAACACAGGCTCTTAACCTCCAGGACACATCCCACCATGCTCTCCTGGTAAACACTCCATCTCTCTTAGAATACAATTCATCACGCATCCTCCGTGATTCCCTCCATCCTGCTCTCTATTGGCAGGTCAACTCTTCCTTTCCTGTGTGTCCCCGGCACCTTGTACCTGGTACAGCACTTGCTACAGTAGAAATTGGAAGAGGATGGTCTGCCTGCCTGGTTATGGTCAATAATGGTATTATAATGTGTCCATTCTTAGACACTTACTGAATGCTTCACCTGTAAGATGTGTTTTCAATTACAAAATGTATTTGAACTACTCATTTTCAGACAAAAATTAAGTGTTATGACATAATCAAATATATCTAGAT
>PVJH01029411.1:0-26054 GCA_004026705.1 Nesogale talazaci
AGGTGAAGACAACCTGGTATGGGAGGTGGTGGATGCTCTGTAAGGGCTCTGTGCTGGGAGCAGGCATCACTGAAGGCCACCTAGGCGAGGTGACATCCAGAGTTGATCTTTACCAAAGGAGAAGAGTCAGGGAGACACAACCAGAGCAAAAGCCCAGGGTGGAGACAGAGTCTCTGGACAGAGAAATGGCTGGTTCCATCAGCTGCTAATGCAAGGTGGGGACTTTGAGTAACCTGAGGGACCTCAAAAGAAAGGCCTGGTGATCTACTCTCTGAAGATCAACCACTGAAAGCCTTTTGGAATGCAATGCTTCTCTGACACAGATGAGGTCACATAAGCAGATTTGATGCCATGAGTACTGTCTTTTGTTGTGGTTGCTTTGTTTGTTGGTATGGAGACAGAGCGTGGTGGAAGAATTGAAGACTTGTGGGAAGTGGATAATGAATTCAACTTTATCTCACCCTTTCATTACTAATGCTTCACAACACCCTTTGCTATTGTGAATTGAAGTTCATTTTCTCAGGCATCTAACTTCCAGAAAATATCAATGCAATGCACTGGTACAAAAAAAGAAATAAAGGGAATTTATAAGGAAATAGTGTAGACTTCAAGATGCATATGCAGAAACAAACACTCCAGGTATATTACAAGGTTGTAGGAAGATGATCCATGTGAGATAGCCACCGAGCAGAGGTAGTGTATTGAAAACTCAAATAACTTGAGCAACATCATCATTGGTGATACGGTTTTATGCATCAATATATCTTGACAAATTCGGAATAAAGCAAGGTATAGTCTTCCCTTGATTTACAGAGTTATTGCACTTCAAGAACACTCATTCTGTTCATCTAAAAACTGTACAACAATTACTTTATGTTCATTTGTTCAAAAAGTATACAGTTAAGCTCTATACTCAGATAATTATAAACAGAGATTTGGGGGTTTTGTTTTCATTCAAGGATGCTTGAAGTTTGTAAGGGGACGTGGGATGATTTTTCATTTTGTGAAGCTGCTCTGAACATTAGCTAATGTCTAGCATTTCTGGCCCTTGCACACTAATTGCCAGGAACATGACCCACCCAATCTCTGTGATACCCAAAACCACACCTATAAAATTCCAACATGCCCCATAGGGGGCAGTACCACCCTACCATGCTGAGAGACGGAGTGGCACAATGAAATGATGTTTAAATTGTATCCTGAGGCAATAGAAAGGCACAGAAAGGTTTTTAAGTAGGGGTTATATAAATAAACTGCACTTACGAGGATTAGTATGACTAGCTTTGATATTGAAAGAAATACAGGTAAAATGTTGAATGAAGCATCAAAAGAAGATGAGAGAAATACACAGAAAGAAGTCTTTGACACATACACAAAAATAATTCATTGATATTCAACCATTTTGGGATCAAGAATGGGTAGTGTTGAAGGACAAAGTCCCCACTGCATTGAAGGCATTAGTGCAAAACAAGGCTCCAGGGGTTGATGAAATACGAACTGAGTTGTTTCAATAGATGCAGTGTTGAAAGTTGCTTACTCGTTTATTCCAAGGCATAGGAAAGACAGCTACCTGGTTAACTGACTGGAAGAGGTCTGTATTTGTGCCCATTTCCAAAGAAAGGTGACCTGTGTAATGTAGAAATTAGAGAAGAATGTCATCATTATCATACACGAGTAAAATTTTGATGAAGATTGTTCAAAAATGGCTATAGAAATACCAAAGAGAACTGCCAGAAATATAAATTAGATTCAGAAGAGGATGTAGAATGAGAGACATCCCTGCTGATGTCTCTGTCTGTCTGGTAAGCGGTACACTCCGATGCTTCTTAGAAGCAAGAATGGTGCAACTCCATCACATTTACTTTGGACACGTCATCGGGAGGGACCAGATCCCAGAGAGAGTGACCATGCATGTAAAATAAAGGATCAGGGGAAAAGAAGAAAGCCCTCAAGGAGATGGACTTCCCCAGTGGCTCCAGCAATGGAGATCGAACATCACAATTGTAACGATGGCCCCGCCCTGCGAAGAGTTTCCTGGGGTTGTGTTCATGGTTGCTGTAAGTCAGAATTGCCGAGGAGCTCCCTAGCCACAGCAGTAACGAGACTCAGGCACAAAACGTATTCGGTGGGAGTGAGGGCAAGAATGAATGCTGAGCTGTCCCTTGGGAAGGGAGGCAGCGATTAGAGGAATCTAGGTGGCCAGAATGGGAGACCAGTAGGGGAATCAAGCGAAAAATGCGTATTAGACACATGGAAGGGATAGAATTAAACAGATCTGTGATTGATTGTTTGGTTGATTTACTGAAGGAGCCCTTGTAGTCCTGGGCTACTAACCACAGCATTGCTGGTTCAAACCCACCAGCCTCCCTGAGGGAGAAAAACTAGACTAACTGCTCCCATAAAGATTGTAGCCTCAGAAACCCTAGGAGCGGTCTCTCAGCATTGGAACTGACTGAATGAGGATGGGTAGGTGACAGGCGTCAAAGACTGTCTTCACTTTTCCATACTGACCTATTTGATGGGCAGGGGCATTATTTACCAATGACAGGTATGACAGGCCGGCAGTGTGGCGCCCCGGGGGTGTATTGGTTATACCAGGGGCTGCCAACCTCAATGTGTGTCACTGGAAACCACCGACTGCTCCGTGAGAGAATGATGAGTCTTTCTACTCCCATAAAAAGTGACGGTCCCCAAGGCGTGGTGGCATAGAGATGCCCCTTCGTCCAGTGCTTCTCCAGCCTGGGCCATCTCTCCACCTGGAGCTCGGTGGCAAGCAAGGTCCGTTTTCTATCAGAATAGAGAATTATGGAGGCGAGGTTCAGTGTGCTGGTGGTGATGGACACAAGATGACAGACAGTGCAGAACAAAAGGTCAGGAAATCAAGAGAAGGTGGCCGCTAGCTGGAGACTCAGCAGGCCGGAGACGCAGAGCAGGCCAGAGATTCCGAGCAGGCCGGGGATCCAGGAGCAGGCTGGAGACCTGGAGCAGAGTGCATGTCTTCTCTTGGCTGCGGATTTGAGATAAGTCCGTTTCCAAGGACATCCTCAGCCAATGGCAGCCAAGTGGTCAAACTGTTCAACCCAAACTTCAGAATCACAGCCCAGAGGATACTGGAAGGGGTGTGTGTGTGTGTGTGTGTGTGTGTGTGTGTGAGAGAGAGAGAGAGAGAGAGAGAGAGAGAGAGAGTCGGGGGTGGGCATGGGGGGTGGGTGGCTTGATAGCATGGCTGACTATATAACCCCACTCCAGGGGCGTCAACAATGAAATTGTATGTGAAGGGATGATGTAAGATGCAATGACAAAAATAAATAAATCAGGGGTGGGGAAGCAGAGCTGATATCAAGGAAGGGGAGAAGAAAGAAAATGTTTGGAAACGGATTGTGGTCGCAATTGTACAATACTTCTTGATGCATTTGAACTATGGAAGCCTATGTTCTCTGTAAGAACGCCCTATCAAATGATTACAATTTTAAAAAAGGTACAGGATCTGGAAACCACAAGGGCAGTTCTACCCTCTGGGTCACTGTCAGTTGGAATGAGCTCGATGGCAGTGTGGCTCGGTTTGGGTCTGCAGTGCCCGTGGGACAGCCAGTAGGCACACAGATCTGTGTGGAGCCCACGGTGAAGACCTGGAGCAGTAACACTTGAGAGGGAACCCAGGTGGTACAGATGAGCTCAACTCATAGCCCAGGAGAGAGAAGTTCAAATCCACCCAGGAGTGCCGTGGCAGACAGGTGTGGCATTCTTCTCCACCAAAGGTCAAGCTTTGAACACTCTACGGAGGGGTTCCCTGCACACGTGGGCTTGCCACGCAGTAGAGCAGATTCCACAGCAGTCAGAGCGGCAGCACAGCCAGCACCGTCCGGGAGCTGCACTGGCCACAGGCAGTGGAAAGAGAGGAGACCGCCTAGGGCACCTTGTGATATTAGAGTTCTGCAGTCATCATGCACCAAGGTCTTCCCAAAGCCCTCATGGCTTAGTCTAGCTCTCACGACTTAGGAGACTTTCAAATCGAAGACAAATTTATCAGAAAGTGAAAAGCTAATAATAATGACGGAGGGGTGGAGGGACTTATTTTTTACTTCCTTTCCCCCAAAGTTCATCGTCTTAAATGTCAAGTTAAAGGCTGCTTACATACATTGAAAGTCTTACTATCTGCCAGGTTGGCAGGTTAAGGGTTGGCTTAGGTCTCTTCTGAACCGAAGCTCTCAAGACTCCCTATGTTATTTTTCTTTCGTCGCTACAGCCGGGACCGTCAGACAGTTATGACAACATGTGTTCTGTTCTCATTATTTTACAAGCTGGGTCTGATTCCGGCAATCAAGTCTTTGGAGGATTATTGCCGCAAGCAGGACTTAGATAAGTCCCAGCTGCATGGCTGTGCTGAAATTGCCTCGAAAGTGGGACCTCGGCTGCTCCCCCAGGCACGTGAAAGACTTGTCATCAGCCTATCTGCCAAGCTGCACAACGGCGCTGTGGCGGAGTCTCAGACCACTGGGCTCTTCTGACGCACTGCCGTCTGTCCACATGCATCTTTGGAAAGTCGATGAATCCATTTAAGTTACTGTCACCTCCTGTCCAACAACCGATTTCAGTGGCACACACAGAGCGGTCAGTGGATGTGTGGGGATGATAGGCCATAGTCCATTAAGCGTACATGTAGCTAGGGCGGACACGTGAAGTAGCACTAGAAAATGAGGCGGCTGGAACGGCACACCTTATAAAAATTTAAATTCTTGAAAAATTCTTGAACTCTGAACAATGTCCTTCCTCACCAAAAGTTGGTTTCATCAATTATTAAATAAACAATTTAATAGATAGATATAAAGATAGGATGGTGTGCTGTGTGAAATGGTAGAAAATGATTCCTGAATATTTCATTAACTTAATTTTCTTTGTTTTTCGCATTATTGTTTAAGGCAAAGGTGACTGATATTGTTGGCTGGAGAATTCTTTGTTGTGGGTGGGGATGGTCTTTCATATTTTAGTGTGTTTATCATCGTCCTTGCTCCCTCTGCACTTAATTCCAGCAGGACCAGGGAGCACCATCAGATCCTGACCCCAGTTGAGACTCACTGGTGCAGAATGCCAGTTCAAATGAGACCCTAGACATCCTGAATTTAAGGCAAATGTTATTCTATTTCATTATAGAATATGGATTTAGGGTGTTCATAATCTCATAACAGATAGGGAAAGGGGAGAAATAAGTGTTGGCAGTAACATATATTGGCTAGGATGTGAAGAAACTGGAACCCTGGTATGTTACTGGTGAGAATGTAAAATGGAACAAATGCTGAGGAAAAACAAGTTGTAAGTTCTCCAAAAACAAAGTATTGACTTGCCACTTGACCCAGCAATCCCCCTCCTAAGTATGCACCCAAGAGTCTAGAAGACAAGGACTCCAACAGACACTTGCACACCAATGATTTTTGCAGCCTCATTCACAAGAGCCCAAAGAGGCCAACAGCCCCAGGATTCATCAACAGATGAATGGATAAACTAACTGTGGTATGCCTATGACTGGGAATAGTATTCAGGCATAAAGAGAAATGATGTTCTGGTGCCTGGGACAACCCCTGTAATCAAATGGGAGCTCGGCTTACAGTGGAACCATACTTGCATAGACTCCCCACACCTACAGTGTCAGAGTGATGTGTCATTGCAAAAGTTGATGACACTACAGGTGCAATCACCTTACATACTAGGGAGAAGATTGACAATGATTTACTTTTCTGTTTCAGTGGGGTTTTGTTTTCCTGCCTTTAGTTTGGTTTTGATTGTTATGATTGAACTATGTAATTGTGTGATATGTGGATTAAATGCCAGTGAATTTTTTTTTTTAATTTTACTGCCTTGGGAACACAATGGCAGTTTATTTTGTCCTCTCAGGTCATTCTGAGTCTGAATCGCACTCTGGCAGTGAATGAAGGTGAGTTTATAGCATGTATTCCATTCCCTGCTAAGAAGTCCCCAAGTCACGCAAACTATGAATGTGCTCAGCTACTAACCAAATAGCTGAACATTCAAATTCACTCCAAGGCACTTGGGGCTCATTTTTTAAGCCACCCACTCATAAGGATACAGTAGATGCTTTGGTTCAGAGTTGACATTTAGGCCTCATGGGCTATTGGGCCCTCTGTTCACAGTGTAAACAACTCGTGGGAGCCCTGCTCCCTGCTGTGACTGAATCTCAGGCACCAAGCAGACCTGTAGGCGGGGCTTTCCCCTTTCAGGTGGGACATCCTGATGGTCATTCCTGGGCACAGTGGCTAAGTCATCCTTAGCTTTTCTTCGTTCTTTTGTTTTCAAAATGTGGTGGCCTGTCTAAGCTACCCAGAAGGTTACATGCAAATGCTCAAACATGCCTACTGTGCCCAACCCTGCCAGAGACTCTGCGGGACTCTGTGATTGACCAGAGGGGGATTGATCCTTTGGTGTATTATCTAAAGAAGAATGAGAGAGTGCAAGGTCTGACCACTTTGAAAAGGATATATGTATCCGTATGTATATATATATGGATTTTTATTGCTTTTGTTTGTAATCTAAGAAGTTGAATCCTAATATCAGTATAGGTGTAACTCATTGGAAAAGTGTCAATTGATTAAGGACAACAGCATATGGAAGGTCATGTGCTTCCCGGTGCTGCCCTGCAACAGTTTATGGAAGGGTTGAATGGATGGTTATTTCGAAGACATCTACCTGATCCTCCTCATATGACGCGTCTCTTCTAAGCCCTTTCCTGGCTCGGTTAGTTATGATAAAAACCAAAATCCAGCTGCCACGAAGTTGATTCCGACTCACGGAGCCCCCCGTGCGTCGAGGGTGGCACTGAGCCCCATAGAGCTTTCCATAACTGGTTTTTGAAGATAGATCACCAAGTCTTTCTCCTGGCGCACTTCTGGGTAGATTCAAACCTCCAACCTTTCATTTAGTCACCTATCGGACCAGGGACCCCGATGATAAGCTAGCCCTCTGCCGTCTGGTTGATTCTGACTCACAGGGACCCGGCAGGGCTGAGAAGCACAGCTCCCTAGATGTTCCAAGTTTGCAGCTCTTTCTAGGAGCAGATCGCTTCATTTTTCTCCTGAAGAGTTGCTGGTGGATTGGCAACGCTGACCTTCTTGTCTGAGGCCCAACAAGTCACCCACTCTGTCGCGAGGGTTCTCCATGGCAAGGTAAAACCAAAACACACTGCCGTCGACTCGGTGCAGACTCATAGGACACGGTAGAACTGTCCCCCGTGTGTTTCCAAAACTATACTTTTTCCAGAGTAGAAAGCCCCATCTTGCTTTTGGGTAGCCGTCAGTGGCTTCGAACCACTAACCTTGAGGCCAACAGCTTAACGCATAACTGCTGTCACCCTGAGCAACATGGCAGGTTAGAGAATGTGCAAAATCATAACTGTAGGCCTTACATCCCCACACGGCTCAGGACGCCCGCCCCCATCATAGCTTCTGTTTGCTTTACCCAGCATGCCAGTGCCACCCACGAGGGTCATCAACCTCGTTAGGTGACTAAGTCACCGGCCAGTGCTAATATCACGAGGAGGTGACTGGCCGCCACTGCGATCGGTGCCGGGCTGGGTCTTTTGGATTTCCCAGTGCTGCGCTTGCCCTTATAATGGCTTTACTGAGCAATGTGACCCCATGACGGAGTCATGCTTTGACTGTGGAGGCTTCACAACTGGATGCAACTGTGACAGGTAAAGGGCTTGATCAATATGCACTTGTACTTATTTTCTTGGTTCTGATCCAGTGACAGTCTCCGGAGGGTCACCCAGGAGACAGGCAATCATAGCTGAGTGTGAAATGAGCATGACTGGAGGCGTGGGGGGCGACTATTGCTCCACCGTCCTTCAAAATCATTTTATGAGCCAGAAAATATTTGTTTAAGTTCATAGCCTACGTGTTGCTGGCACTTGACTCTCTACGTTCCTGCACTGTGATCTGTAAATCAGGTACTACTGGAGTAAAGGTGAGGACTCTACATTGGGACTTTCACGATTGAAAAAAAAAAAAAAAAGAAAAGAAAAGCTGGGAAGAGCATGTGATTGTGTCCAGAAATATTCCCAAAGGATCATCAGTCCTTCCTGGCTAGCCTGAGAGCCTGTCCTGGGAACATTCTGGAAAAAGGAAATTGCCTTGACAGGTGCATTGATAGTTACTATGGAGATCCTGCTTCAGGGCAAGCCTGCCTCCGATGCCTGTGCCCAGATGCTCCCATGACCAAGTGGGTTTTTGGCCATCCCTGTTATCAGACTCCTCAGAGCTCAGGCGTCACCAGTAATTGTTGTCAAGGCTATACAGGTAGGCAGGACAGTGCACCATGTGTTCTTCTATCCGACCTACACTGACACCTGGAACATGTCCCTGGGTTCACGGAAACTTGTTGGACACATGAATGGTCTAGGACAGGAGATAAGCAAACTGTTAGAAGATAGAGTGTGGTACATTGTTGCATTACTGAACAAACAATTTCAACGATTGAAAAGAAAGAACTTGATCCACTGAGCTTTAATTGTTTCTAAATGATGCCCTGGAACACCAACTCATCAAATAAGATCAAGTTAATTGATCATCGATCATTTTATTTCTTTTCTTAATTTATTACTTATCGTCAAGTTATTAATATGTGAGCAAATGTGTATTTTAGTGTAATCAAGCACTCGAATGTTTGGGGAGATATAACTACCAAGCAATCCATTTGATGGATATTTCAGAGATTTCACTGACGCTTTGTGATTAATAGATTGAGTCAGTGTTTATAGGCCTTCATTTGACCCTGGGGACTTTGTGACTTAGACAAAAGGTCCACTGACTTGAACCAAAAGGTTGGCAGTTTGAACTCAGGTAGCAGTGGCCCAGCAAAATGTCCCGGCGATCTGTTTTAGAGAGTCCACATCATGAAAACCCTCCACGGTGCAGACCTCTGCACATGCACTCGCCATGGGTCGATTCGACAGCCACAGGTTTGGGAGGGGCTTATTGTTGTTACAGACATGGTCAATGTCCACATTTGGAAGTTGCATCTGCCATCCAGGCAACAACAACAAAGATGTTGTTTAGAACAATTTTAGCATAAATATGACTTAAAACACAAACAGAAGACATATATGAAGTCTACCTGGTTTAAACATGTTTAGAAAAGATGATGGTATTCCTTTCTTCAGTGGCAACTACAGCCCTGCTAATAAATCACCATAGTTGATTTTTTTTCCTTGTTATTTCTAGGGTTGTATATGTCTCTGGATAATTCATGCCTCCTCAGCCCCAACTCCCCACAGAGTTTGGCTTGATTAATCAGTTGTTAGGAAGTGAGGCCACATTTTTGACGACGAGCATATTTCCCAATGGGATGAACTGAAATGTGGGAAGTGCCACAATTCAGGCACCTAAGCCACTGCAGGTGCCACATGGGTGGGTAGGTATAGGGGGCATTTTTGGACAGAAGGAATGACTCTTCCACCGAGTGCTTACTTCAGGCCCCTGAGGGGCCTGAACATGTAAGAAAGAACCATCAACTCCCCCAGCTTCACTTCTACATGCCCGTTTCAGCCTGTTGACATTTTTTCTTCTTCTTCAGGGCTGCTTCCTGGTGCTTCTTTTAGCCATGTTTCACCCCCCGAAACAGGGGAGCAGAGAGCCCAGGTGCTGAGATTGGTGTGTGCTTTGGGCAGTCCACAGAACTCTCAGTATTCTTCGCCTGCCCCATATTTCAAATGTGTGGGTTCTTCTCAGGCCTTCCTTATTCAATGTCCATGTTTCACATGGATGGGAGGTGATTGGAAATACCATGGCATGGCCAGGCGTGCCTTAGTCCTCGACGTGACATTCTAACTCTTCAACCCTAATTTAAAGAGGTCTTGGGCAGTGTTGTCCTCATGTAATCGCTGACTGCTGCTTCCATGAGCATTGATGGTGCCTAGAGAAGCTCAATGAGTCTCCATTTAAAGCCACAGTCCCTGTCCCTGCACCCCCACCCCACCCCGCTTCTCAACGCTTTCCCTCTCCTCCCTCCTGCAGGTATTCAGTGTGGTGGATGCTCGGCAGGTTTCTATGGAAATCCAAGAATTGCAGGAACACCATGCCAGCCATGCACCTACGATAACAACATCGATGTCACGGATCCAGAGGCTTACAGCCGGGACACTGGGGAGTGCCTGTGATGTCTGCACCATTCGTGAGGCCCGAGCTGCCAGCACTGCACACCGGGCCACTTTGGATCAGCACTCAATCAGACCTGCAGAAGTAAGTCAACAAGGCTCACTCCCCTACAAAATGCCATAGCTGAAGAGCCACTTAAAGAGGGCTCGATGACGCTGGGCCAGTCCCAGCAGGAGTAAGTAGCCCCCACTGTGTGGGCAGGCAGCTGCCCTGAACTCAGTAGCAGAATTACTGAGTGGAAAGAGGCCACCGAGGCAACACATCCTCCCCCTCCTTCCCCCAGGTTATCCATTTGCCTTGGATACCTGGGATCACATGCACCTGTGCCTGAGACATCAGGTGGGGGTGAGGAGGAGGGATCAAGTGTGAAGACCTCGCTGTGTCTCTGAACCCGGCATGGGACTCTCTGAGTGTAGGGCCCAGAAATATGCATGATGCTTCGCATATCCAATGGGTTTAATATAAAATCTATGAATCATTGAGTAAGAAGACAAGGGTTTGAGTCTTGCCCAGGAGAGGCAATAAACAGCATGCTTTGAGAGATAGCTTGACTAGTTTTCTTCTGCCAAGTCCATGTAGCACCCGATGGCTTCTAGGTCATTTATATGAGCGGCGCCTTGGTGAATGGACAAAAGGTGTATAGTGGGTGGTCCTAATTGTGGGCCTTAGAACACAGTGGGTTAAACCATAAGAAACCCAAAGCAGTTGGAGAGGCCCTGACACCTGAGATTCATTCATAAAGCCTGTACTGTGACATCATTGGGTATAGGGTTAATGGTGCCACTACCAACCAAACCAAAGGTTTTTGGTTTGAACCTGCTCAGAGGCACCTCTGAAGACAGGCCTGGCAATCTGCTGTCAAAAGGTGATGACCTTGAAACCCCCCTGGAGCCCCAGGCTCTCTGCATGCAGGATGACCAGGTGGGAATGGAGAAACGAGACCTGCAGGTCCAGAGAGCTCCCAAATCTAGTTGCTTAACTGCTGGCGTGGTTGTTGGTTTTACTTCTGACCATGACTTTATGATCCCAGGATGTTCCTGGCATCCTTCCTGTGTGGATCCCGTTCAGTGTCCCTCTGGTCAGGGTCCTTGCCTCTGTGACCCCACCACCGGCTCCTGCCCCTGCCTGCCCTACGTCACCAGTCAGACCTGCGACTGCTGCACTGATGAATACTCAAATCTGGTCCCTGGCAGAGGATTCCAGCCCTGCAACTGCGACCCACAAACATCTCAAACCAGCCACTGTGACCAGGCAAGACACTTAAACCTCACCAGGCTGATTCCTTCGATGCATGGCTCAGACAGGCCTCCACCCTTCAACTTCCCTGACACACCGTACTCCCCACCACTCCGGACTTCTCTGTTGGGTTAGAGAATCCATTGCAGTGGCTGCCCAGAACTCCCAGACAACATTCACGGCCATGGGGTTGAGTAGAGAAGGTAACCGCCCACAAGTGTGAATGACACAGCTCTCTCTCCCCAGCGCCGTGTCTCAGCCATGCTGGCAAGCTTGCCTCTGGCCCTCTGCCCCATTGCCACATGCTGTGTTGGTTTTTTGCCACAGTAGGCCAGGAAACCACCTGCACTCTGCCTCCTGGTCTCCTCTGCTCCATCCTGAGGTCTCAGTGCTGTCTCCTCTAGGACCCCCTCAAGCAATTGTGGCTCCTCTTTCTTGGTGGTCATGGGCGTCCACTCCCTGCTTCTGAGATGCTTCGTCGCTACCGAGTGAAATGGCAAAACTGACCAGTGTCCCCCAGTAGTGGTTGACACACCCTCCTTACAGGGTTCCCTTTAATGAGCTGGTGAGAGTTATAACAACGTGGGTAGAAATGCTTTCCCAAATCATTTTGCTTCACCACTGGTGCTCAGTCTACGAACTGACAGAGAGACATTGTTCCAAAGAAGGAAAGAACAGCTTCCTGAGCTCCCATTTTTAACGAGTGTTTTGACATGATCAGCCTTACGCAGGCATATGGTTGGCAGATACTACAGAGTGAAACTCACCAGAAAAAGAGAAATGACAGTTTCAATAAGCAGCTTTGCCTGTCTCTGTTTTCCCTCAGCTCCTCAGTGATGGAGGGAGTCAGGATTTATAAACAGAACAGCACGGGTGAGCATCCCTCTTCTGCACACACAACCCACAGGGAGGACTCAGCAACTGAATGGTCAAGCAGACTTAGTAAACAGAATGAAAATAAGCAAGTGCCTCTGGAACCCATTGTTGTTGGTGGTGGTGGTGGTGCCTTTATGTCCATCTCCACCCTCGATGATTCTATGTACAACAGAAGGAAACATCGCCTGATTCTGTACCATCCTCACAATTGTTCTGCTTGAACCCACTGTTGCAAGCACTGGGTCCATCCATTCTGTCCAGAGTCCTCCTCTTCTCCCTGCTTCTCTACTTGACCAAGCAGGAGGTCTTTGCCACGGTCCGGCCTCTCCTGAATACATGTCTGAAGGATGTGAGATGAAGTCTCACCATCCTTGCTTCCAAGGAGCCTAATTCTTCCCGGGGAGACTTGTCAGTTTAGTTCATGGCCCTTGATGCTTTAAACCGCTTTCTCTAGCACCCCAATTGAAATGCATCTTCTGTTCTCATTGCCAAGTGCTTTCTGTGTTACTGTGAGTCCAACACCCCAAGTTCTAAAGAATATAGCCGACGGTAACTCCACATTGTGGAATACGTAACTCGTGCTACTTAAGTGCACACATGGCTTTTGGTCAATGAAATAATGTACACAGAGTATTTGAAAAGAGTATTATATCATTTGTAAGGACAAATTATTTTCTGATACTATGACTAGGGTTTTTTGTTGTTGCTTAATGAATATACTCTTTGAAAATTTTTTCACATTCATAGAAATTAAAGGAGAGAGGAGGATAAGGCCACTGAGAATATGCATCTATGACATTTTAGAAAGGGTCAAGTTTGTAATACCAGAATTGGGGTTAAGTGGAATCAGAACACTGGCCTAAGAAGCCAGTCTTTCCAAATTATGAGCAGATGCCTCACCTCTCATTTCAGCTCTCATATCCCACTCCTCACTCTACGGTCAAGTCTCGGGTAAACATCTGAAGGTCATGCTTGAACACAGAATGTGTGTCCTCCTCTCTCCTTTTCCCTCCCCTCCCCTACATATACCCACTACCAGCACCACCACCTTGTAAAAAAATAACCTTTTCAGTTGGGAATAGATTCCGATTTACAGGAAAGTTATAAAAATTGCACTGTTTCATGTACCCCACTGAGTTTCCATCATGAAGAACAGTGCGCATTCGTGTGGTACCTTTGTGATGATGCATGAACTGATTCCCTGAAGGACATTCTGGACTTCTCCACACAGCACTCAGTTTTCCTGAGCTTTTTAACGAATGTCCTTTTCCTGGTCCATGATCCCCTTCAGGAAGCCACAGTACATTTCATCCTCATGTCTCCATAACTCCTCTGGACTGTAATGGTCTTTAATACTTTCCTTGTCTTGAATAACTTTTGACAGTTTTGAGAAACACTGGGATAGTCTATATGATACTGGCTTTCACTAGTGGGAGTAAGTGGGTATGGCTGTTGTGTACCTTGGACATTTCCCCATTTGATGAAATTCACCAGATGTCTTCCTTAGGGTTAAACCAGGGTAATACGGTTTAGGAGGAGAACCACAGAGGTCAGGGACATTTTCATCGCGTTCGATCAGGGTTACATAATGTCAGCACGGCATCACTATCCAGGAAAGTGGGTTAAGTCTTGGGCTGCAGCCTCAAGATTAACCAAACAAACCCACCAGCCACTCTGAGTGAGAGGATGAGACTGTTGGCTCTGTAAAAATGTCGTCTCAGAAACCCAAAGAAGCAGTGCTGCTCTGTCCTGGAGGGTCTACTTGAGTCAAAATCCACTCAACAGCAATTGGTTTGATTTTTGTGGGTCTTTGGGTTATAGTCCAATACCATCATGTTCTCCATGTATTCTACATGGCCATAAGCATGTAGCCATTGAACAGTGACTAGGGAAGACCACAGTTGAGCAGATGCATTTGAATTGTGGTGCCACAGAAGACTATTGAAAGTTCCATGGACTGCTGAAGGAACAATCTGTCCTGGACAAAGTACAGCCAGAGTGCTTCTGAGAGGCAAGATGACAAGACCTTGTCTTACAGACTTAGGACATGTTGTCAGGAGAGACCATCCCTAGAGAAGGACATTATGCTTGGTAAAGTAAAGGGGCGGTGGAAACCAGGAAGGCCCTCCACAAGATGGACTGACACGATGGTGACATCAGTAACCTCCGGCAAAGGAACCATGGTGAGGATGATGCAATGACGAGGGACCGTGCAGCGCTTCCTCCTGTTGTGCACAGAGTCGCTGTGGCCCAGAGCCAGCTCCTGGCACCTCACAACAGCCAGTTGGTCTTCTCGTTCACATGGTTTCTGTCTTCAGCGAGTAGGAGCCATGCGTGTGACTCTGGTGCCCCTTTGACATTGCCCCCTTATTGTAGACACTTTTTATCTGTGTCTTTGGGACACATTTTCGCTTTCTGGCACTGCAGGATGCTCCAGACTCATCCTGTTCACACCCTAGCCCTGGAAACAGCCATTGCTCCAAAGGGCCTTGTCATTGTCATCTCTTATTGAAGAATGATCTTAGAGACCAAGACCTGGATTCTCCGAGACCATGTCTTCCCCTCCCCAACAGCCAGCAATCATAGAGCAAGCTTGTAGATCTCCAGAGGACTGCTTGGCTTGCTACTCCATGAGGGACTCCTAATGTTCATGCTGTCACTGTCTGGCGCACCTCATGGAACTTTTGAAATCTTGATCCCAGCAGCCATCAAGGAAGACTACAGTCCAGCCGATGAAGCCAGGGCCAACCCATGAAACTGAAAATCAGATAGCAATGGTCTAACCAAATAGCCTCTCATGACAAGAATAGTCTGGTCCACTGGGACCCTCTTAGGAAAGGTGGAACTCTATGGTCAGGAAGCTGTTTGATTGGAACATAGAGCAACCACGGATTTTCACAACCCCAGCAGCTGATGTAACCATTGATAAATGCCTCTGTCAGCCAGGAGGTGGCCCCGGGTGCCTTCCCATAGAGAGATCCAAGTGTGCAGTCCAATAATTTCATCAGCAGTTCAGATGGTGTTAGAGAAAAAAAAATGTTTATCAAACTGAAAGATATTTCGAAGCTGTAAACTTAGATAATAACATCAGAATATGATTCAAAAATCTCCCAACTGGCTGCTATGCAGGATGGAAACAAGAAGATGAAATTTTAATAGCGTGAAAGGAAAGGTTTGCAGATGGTGTTTAGAAACCCATTGCATAAGCACAGGGTAGGAGTAATGACTTGGCACTGACTCATGTGGGAAACCTCAGGATTTTTGTTGTGCACAGACTTTAGGTGAGCCAATAGTACAACAGGACTGCCAATGGGGTGATGCCAATTCAGGCGAGAGTAGGGGGTTCCTTGAGCAGGTTCCAGGAAGCCATTGTTCCATGGTCCATTCTACTGGCCAGGCAACTCCAGAAACACTGCCATCATTTCTGAGGACTGTATTTTATTATAGTGACAGTTAGTGTTGACATTATATTGACAGACTTGTGTGTGCCCAAAGGAAGACACCCAGGAAAGAATAGAATGGCAGATAGAACTACGATCGAGGTTCGAAGGAATTGATGGTGGTTGATCTGGAGGAAAGAAGCAATGGTACATTGAGATGGCTTTGTCCAGCTGGGAAAAGAATAGTAAAGAAGAAGAGTGGGATTGTCTGTTTTTGTGCAGTTTTGAAAGGTAGGACTCCGAGCTGTGAGAACGAGTTACAAGGAAGTAGATTCTGCATCTGTACCAGAAAGCACAGCCCAATCACCAGACACAACCATGGCCATCTCTCCCCCATTCATGAGCAGAAGTCTTTGTCAAAGAAGCTCCCAAGATGGGTAGAAGCTGGGAAGGTCCAGGCTGTTTTTACTTTATGCAAGTTATTTATTCACTAGATGCACAATTATAAAGTTGTAGTTTAAGCAGCCTTGACCATGTACAATTTAGAATTGCAAGATTCCAACAATGGTGATCTGCTTCACATTTTTCTTCTGTTAATTATTTAACCTTCTTGGTTTTCAGAAATGCTGCTTGCAAAGCCCAGTGGAGAAGGTGCAGGAAATTCAATTTTTTTCCCCAATGCAGTTCAATAACTGATGTTAAACAATGAAGCCCCAAACATTAAAAAAAGAGCATCCTTTTGAAGGCTGTTTTGCCAAGCAAACAAATATCCAAGGAAACCATCCAATTGGGAAAAGAGGTGAGCTACATCCCCTATTTGGAAAGAAAAAGAAATTAGTGGCCCAATTAATCAATGAGTGTGAGACCAGGCCTTTGGCCCTTCTTGCAGCCTCCTGGGAAAACTCTCAAGGCCTTCGAAGGAAGGAATGTGTGGCCCCTTTCCAGGCTTGTGTTTTGTTTTCATTTACATCTGTGTATGTTTCCCAACTGGGGGCCACCTGTCCTTGACCAGCTGGAAGCAGGCGGTAGATTCAAGAGCCCAAAGCCCAAACACATTCACTGGTGATCCTGGGTGCTGTCGGGGGTGGCTGCTGGCCGTGGGAATCGTCTTTCCTCTGCCTTTGCACAGCTGTATTCTCTAAATCACTGGGCGGGGGGGGGGGGGGGGGGTGGATGACTCCTGTTGAAATGCTTTTTGTTTTTTCAGATGAGAGAGCTTGTCATTTTCTCACTCATGCCTCATCTCATGTTCTCCCAGGTTACAGGCCAGTGTCTGTGTCAATTAGGCTATGATGGGAAGCGCTGCACGGAATGCCAGGACAGCTGTTACCGAGAACCCCCAGGACCCTGCCTCCGTAAGTACTAGCAATTCAGAAAACCCCGAATACCACCATCCTGGGGCCACCCAGGCTGGGCTTTGAGCCTCCTGAATCAGGCAACATTTTACTTGGTGGGTGCTTTTAACAAACTAGAAAATCCACACAATTGTATCGAATGGCATTGGAGTCCTGTAAGAGGGATTATTTTGGCCTTTGTGAAAAACCTTTAGCTGATATTAAAATGGGTGGCCTATATGTAAATTTCTCAGGGTCATCGCAATGGGGACAGAACTCTGGGTGCATGCCTTGGCCCAAGGATGATGGGAAGTCAGTGACTCTCATGACTCCAAGCCTGTTCTGGATGCACTTACCCAGAAAGCCTTCCGAGAGTGTCTGCTGCGTGCTCTCAGTAAGCCCGTAAGGCAAGGCCTTTTCCTGCAGAATTTGAGTCCCAGTGTTTCCCTTCCATTATCAGCTCCCACAGGATTAGGAACATTCCCAGACTGTGTTGTCCAAAATGGTAGCCACTAGCCAATGTGGCTATTAGGCCACTTGCTACATGGCTGCTACAATTGAGAAAGGAAATGCTTGTATCTGTATCATTTTAATTCAGATACTGAGATGGATTTAGAGTCAGGTTTGGCTCTAGGTGGTAGGACTTTTGAATCTCCACTTTACACCCACTTCCAGAGGAAGTCCATCCCCCAAATTCCATCAGACGTGACGGTCTTGTACAGGCATGCTCATAATGTACTTTCCCGTCTCGACTCCTGGGGGCGGGGCAGAAACATAGCCACAATTTTCTTGCTTCGTTCCGCTGCGCTGGCGCGATGCCTTTTCCCTAAATCTTTCCCACTTGGTTCTCTAAAGGGAGCTGCTGCTTTAAGAAGACTGGGAGGAATTTTGGTTCTCGGAAAAACTGGCCTTAGAGAGTCACTTCCTCTGTGTCCCTCTAACATTCCAAAAGCCTTGTTGTGTCACAATGCTTCCATCCCCACTGCTGACTCGGGAGAGGAAGCATTGCAAATGGTCTGCTCAGGCCACAGACCCCAGTACAGCCCCGGGGAGAGGAGGTTCACGAGGGAGGACTTGGGCTCTAGCCAGGGAGATGACCTAATACCATCCCGCCCCCCCTCTCCCACCGGGGCTCCAGCGAGGCCTCTGGACCATAGCTGACCGGGCCCAGACACAGCTGGCTGGGGGGCCCAGTGTGCTAATCCAGTTTTATTTATAATTGGCATTCTCATAACTCCCGTGACAAGTAGTGCATTTTTAAGCTACTTATTCCTTCCCATTCATCCAAAGAACTATGACAGTGATCCTCTGAGCTTCTAGAAATGGCTACCATGTCAAATACCCATCCTTCCATTTCAGGATAAGTCAGAGACCGGGCCCCTTCAAATGTGGGCATTTTGGAAATGTTGATTAGCGAACGGATGGTTTCTCCTACAAATAGGAACTGGTTTTGGAAACATGGGGAATTCAGGACTAGTGGTGGGAGTGCTGATACTGGGAGGGTGGAGGGATGGTGGAACAGAAAGGAGGAACCAATTGCAGGGATCTACATATAACCTCCTCTGTGGCGTATGGACAACAGGAAAGTGAGTGAAGGGACACACTGGACAGTGTATGATGTGAAAAAGCAATAACAATTTGTAAATTCAGGGTTCATGGGGGAGGGGGAAAGAGAAGGGAAATATGGGGAGCTGGTACTGGGGGCCTAAGTGGAGGGAGGACATTTTGAGAGTGATGATGGCAACAAGTATGCAAATGTGGCCTGCATACAATTGATGTATGTATGGATCATGATGGGAGTTGTATGAGCCCCCAATAAAATGATTTATAAAAAAAAAAAAGAAGGGGGAAAGAGGAGTTTATACCAACAGCTCAAGTAGAAAATATTTGGAAATGAATATGGCAACATGTACAAATATCCTTGATACAAATTATGTATTGGATGTTATAAGAGCTGTAAGAGTCCCCTATAAAATCATTGAAAAAAAATAGGAAAGGCAATGTGGGCCAGCCCAATCCCAACTGGATTTTACTAAGGGAAAAAATGTGGCCATGAGAATTCTAAGAGGCTGCCGACATCACCCCTCAAGGCACAAGAGCAGGGTCACGAGGACAATATCCCCCTTCATGGGGATAGGCACTTCACAGGCACACAGTCAAAATGACAGCTATTGTGACTGGATGGAGAATGAAGAGAGGGATGCTGCCCTTGGGTGGCCATGCACAGATGGCTGTAAGAACTCTAGTTCACAGTGTTCACCCAAGCAATGCAAGGCAGAAGGGCTCTTGGGACCGGGGTGAGGATTTTGCTGGTGCATGAGTAGTAAGCAAAAAGGCCAGATAACATTCTCTGCTTCTCCCCTCTTCCTTTGTAGCATGTGACTGCCACCCAGAAGGTACCCAGAGGCCTGCCTGTGACCTGGACACGGCCATGCGCCTCTGCTGGGAAGGCGTTGGTGGCCAGCGAGGTGATCGCTGCTTCCGGGGTCACAGCCAGGAATTCCCAGCTTGTCTGCGGTGTCACCCATGCTTTGATCCATGGGACCGCATCAATGCTTCCCTCGCCCAAGTAGTGCAAGGGTTAATGAGGCTGGTTGTCACCAAGGAAGATAAAAGAGGGACCCTGTCCCTCAGTGAGGCTGACTTCAAAGAGAGATGTCTGAAATAGAAAGGATTTTGAAGCATCCTGTTTTCTCGTCTGGGGACTTCTTAAGGGTCCAGGGCTATGGAGTCTTTCTTGGGTAAGATCTGTGCTGGAGTAGCAGGCAGATGAGTGTCTGGCTCACCTTCACCCCCACTGACCTTCAACAGTTGCTTGCAGTCTGTCCTTTACAGAAGTCCCCGTGTGGACCGTGGGCAATTGACAAGTAACTTCATTTAATACTCAGGCTGGTTATCTGGCTGGGCAGGCTTTTTCTTACCCAGCTAGGGTTTCATGTGATTTTTCCAGATGCCAATAATAATGACTAAAATAGGATCACTCGTATATCCCAAGAAAAATCGAATAAACACTGTCATATGGGAATCATGAAAAAGGTTCTTAGAGCCCAAGCCCAGAGCAGCCGAAAGACATGAAATTAAAAGTCTGGTTACTTTTAATAGAAATAACATGTCTCAACTGTACACTCAGAAAACTTGGTAAATCTCCCTAAATTAGTTTATCGTTTCGAAGGCCTTTCATGAATGTAGTCTTAAAAGAAGTCTGACAATTCCTTCCAAATGTAAAGTCACTTTGGTTACATTTCATGCAGTCTTCTCTTGATGATGGTAATAACGTCTTGTGACTAAGTTGGCTACTCTGAGACAAGAGTTAAAAAAATTACACTCAGAAGTCAAATCCAACCTACCACCCATCTGTGAAAAGAGTGTTTCTTTGAGACACATCAATACCCCTCTGTTGACTTTCCCTCTACCAAAGAAGGGATACCTAGTTGGAACCAAGATCTTACAATCTTCAATGTGCAAAATGTTTACTGACGGGCCCTTTACAGAGCTGATCTGTGCTGGGCAATATCAGGATGAGCTGGGTGTCATTTCCATCCACATAGAATAGATGCACAAACACAACGGGTAGTGGGTGCGTTTCAGCCACTGGTGAGGTGCGTGACTCAGGGTAGAACTGCGCTTCACAGGGTTCCCCATAGCTGTGATCTTGTTGCAGAAGATGGCCCGACCTTTCCCCCAGGGGCCTCAAGTAGATTTAAACTGTCAGCCTTTCACTCTCTGTGCCATCCAGGGACTCCACCGAGCCAAATTACTCCTGAATTAAAGAAAATCGAAGCCATGGAGTTTCAAGCTATGTGTACCACACATGTAAATAAAAGTCTATTCATTATCATTAGCCATTTATCCCAAGAGCTTCATGGTAACTGCCTGGAAGGTCCACAACAAGGAAGATACAGCCCAGCGGGTGGTTCATAGGGAGGTGAACTTCATCCTTAATGCACCAACAGAGTCAGGCAGTGTAGTGTGGACGGATTACTGACTGTCTCAGCTTCCATTGCTTCGGAAAAGAGGGTCTCTTGTTCATGGGCTTCTTATGAGAACGACTCAGGACAGGACAGGTAGCATGGTGTCTGGTGCACAGTAACTGCTTAAGGAGCGTCACGGATGATATACGTCATTATTCACATAACGAATTGCCATGGGGACTCCTGGAGCCTGAAAGAAAAGTTTCTAGAGGAAAAGAGAGAGGCAGAGCAGGAAAGGCCTAGAAGCAATAGTTAACATTCCTTATTTGTTCCAAGATAAATTAGTCCCATAAAATCTTGAAAGATTTACAGCCAGTTTCCCCATCACTGGGGATAGATATATTCAGCTGAACCAACTCTAAGCTGGGCCAAGCAAAGTCGAAGCAGGCCAAAGGTGTGTCCCATCCAAAAAGAGGGTGCTGAAAAAAGACCACGCCCAGGGGTCCATTCTCCAACCAGGAGGTAGGTGTCTTTGTCACATGTGGGAACTATAATTAAATCCCCATGCAGCTGTGGCAGTGAGAGCAGAGTTAGTCTGTGGAGGAAATGGGTTTTCCCTCTAGGCTGGGTGAAGGGCTTGTGTTTGTTATCATGTGTTGAATGCCTGCTGCAGACCGGACCTCTTGGAGATATCTAAGCGAGCCATCTCCAAACACATGTTTTCAAAACCCCAAGCAAAAGGAAGCAAAGCAAGCATGCTTGAAGCAGATAAATTCAAAAACCTATTTGTAGAATTTACCTTGCATTCTGATCACCCTTAAATAAACAAGTGCTGGAAGTTTTAGAGCGACATGATGGCAGTGGATGGCCAATAATGATGAGGGCTACTCCCCGCCTACCCCCCCCCCAAAAAAAAAAACGATCAAATACGATGTCAGTAACCACCTTCACCTTCATTGTCTCCTCCTGGGGAACTAAGCAGGCAGCTAAGTGAGCCACTGAACACAGTGCATGGATGTCAAGATCTGGACGAAACCGTAGGACGACCGAGGAATGAAACTGACCTTCAACTGCAAGTCTTTGGGGAGAAAATTGATTTGCTAGACTATCTCAGGAAGCTGAATGACCTGGGGAGGGATGGGCAAAAAAACAACAAGCAGGATTTAAAATGGTCAAATGAAAATCTGGAAGAAAGACTCTTCTCATGAAGGATCCCTCATAATGAGGGTGGAGCCCTGGTGGCGTCCTGAGTTACACGTTGGACGGCTCACCGCAGGATCAGCAGTTCAAACCCACCAGCGCTCCAAGGGAGAAAGATGGGATGCTCACACAGGCAGCGAGTTGTATACCAAACAAGCACTCTGAAACCAAGTGGTTGGGAGGGTTTGCTAAGAGTCAGAATCCACGGTGGGTGGGTATGATGAGGGCTATTTGCCCCACCAAACTGTCAAATATCATACACTTTGAATCACACTTAGCTTTCTTGTTTCCCCCAAGGGAACACATCATGCAGCTACGTGAGCCCCTGAAAACAGCATGAATTTTAAGATTGGAACAAGACCATATCAAGGCTGAGGAAGGAAGCTGGTCCTTACTTGAAAACCTTCAGGAGGAAATTGATTTGCAGTCCAGTGCCCAGAATGCAAGCATCTTGGGTAAGAGAGAGAGTGCACTTCCACGGTCTATTTCTGCACAAAATTTGATAAAATCTATAGCATAGTCCATTAGCGACTCACCCTGTGTTCGCCACTGTAGTCCTGGAGCACTTCAGGAGTGAAAGTGTACCCAGTAAGGCATGCTTCGTCCATAAATGTTGCAGCTTTTAAGAGTCTATATACCACTTTCAAGGAAGCTAATAATGTCAGACACTAAACAAATACTAAAACCTAAAATAGCCTTCTGGAGCCAAACCCTTCAGGGATCGTAAGTAATCAGCAACAGTAATTCTAATACGGGAACATCCTATCTGGGAATAAGTCATTCTATTTTCAGCAAGCGTGAGTACAAAGGAATATGAAGCGAAAGAAAATAAACATGTTCCTCAAAAGAACTTTGGAGAGGGGGGAAGTTCTCCCCTGCCCTGTAGGGTCCCTGTGAGTCAGCATGTCTAGATGGCAGTGGCAGAGATGACTCGGGGATGACTGATAATGTTCTCTAACATAAAATGACAAAGGTATTCTAAGGTGAGCCAGGTACATATATTGGCAGCGCTATCTGAATGGAATCGGGGATTGCACTAATTCTAGGCCCAATCTAAGAACAATGAGCTCTTATGGTGTGGCCCTACTTAATGTCTTCTGAAGGGATTGCTGAAGACATGGGTGTCATAGCAAAGCATGGTGTTGAGATGAAATGGTTTCAAAAGCAATAGCATCTGGAGTCTTTAAGGCTCGTCTTCAAACAAGCAACCATTTAAGCGAGGCATCAACCAGCCCATGCAACCCACTTATTGTCAATAATAAAATCTGAGTCTGAAGGAGGAAATGGTATCAGAGCTTAAATTGTCAACACCCAACTTACAGAAGGTTATGGATGACAGTGGAAGCTGAAAATCCATGTGCAGGATCCACGCATGAAATAAACCTCTGGCAAATCCCCTCTGATCACAGTTGAGGCCTGTGGGCAGCCCTGTTATCAGACAGAGAAGATTGTAAAGTTGAGTGTGGCAGATATTATTAGGTTAAAATATAATGCTATATTATTTGATCTCCCTTTTGGCCCATTCTAAAGTTGTTTCAGCTGAAAAAACAAGTGAAGGGGGAATTTACTTGGATTCAGTCTGTAGTGAATCCCTCTGATGACAGACCAGAGATATTAACAGTCTTGCTATCTTGCAGAACGTATTGGAATATGTAACTAGGTTACATATTTTTTGTATATGTGACTAGGTTAAAATGCAACACCTTTTAGAGCCCCCAATAAAATGATCTTTTTTTTTGGGGGGGGGGGAACATCACTGCCTCTGGTGATCGTGGGTGCTTCCCAGTGCTGCTCCTGAGAGCTGCTGCTAGATTTGAACCACCAAGCCCGCAGGCCGCAGTGCCGCACCCAACCACTGACACCACCGGGGCTCAGCCCTAAAATGATCTTTTAATGAAATATTTAACACCTTTTCATTTAATTTCCTTTTGATCCATTTTAAATTTGTTTTAGTTTTTAATATTGTCCTTTCTTTCCCACTGAGGTTTTTAAAAATCTACTTTGCTTTTTTGTTGTTGTTAGATGTAGGGGTTTTCTGGGGTTGTGTTCTTCTTTACTGTTTTTTATGTATATGAAATCCAGGATAGATAAATCTGTAGATAGTCACTGGATCATTGGTTTCCTTTTTTTAAATAAAAGATTATTTTAGGGCTGAGCCCCGGTGGCGTAGTGGTTGTGCGTGGGACTGGGGCCCACTGGGATGGAGGTTCAATTCCAGCTCACAGGAGCAAAGGCCGGACCTCCTACTCCCACCACCAAAGGGCAGTGATGCCTAAAAAACTGAAAAAGAAAAGATTATTTTATTGGGGGCTGTGTTAGTCTGGATAGATTAGAGAAACAAGTTCATAAGCACACATCATATATAAAGAAGTGGTTTATATACAAGAGAGATGAAACATTGAGAAAGCATTCCGACAAAGGTCAATATAAGCCCACAAGTCTGATATTAGCCCATATGTCAGATACCAGTCTGTAAAGTCTTCTTCACACTCACAAAACACGTGCAATGGCATCAAATGTAGAAGAATCACAGGCCAGTGGGTAAGAAAGTCTTAGGATCCAGTGGTGGTGTAACCATTTCAATGCTGGCAGGGGCCTCTCTGTGGCTTCTCAAACATCTCAGGACTGGCCTTTTCGCCTTCAGAGTTCTTGTTCCATTAGCATTAGTTCCATTAGAAGCCCATGTGGCTTCTCCTATGGGATGTCTCAAAGGGAGTCAATATTTTACATATGTACATGTCTGTATTTAGACCTCTATAAATGTCTTATGCTTCCTACTTCTTTCCTCTATTTCCTTTTACTTTCTTCTTTCCCACTATCATGTTCAGCCTTCATTTGGGTTTCAGTAATTCTTCTCAGTTACATTGCCCTTGATCAAGGCCAACCAGGCCTCCTACACCCTCTTCACCATCAACTTTGGATCATTTATTGTTCCCTTGTCCCTGGGTTCATTAACACCCACTTCCTTTCCCCCCACTTCCCCATTACAGAGAAGTTTTATGGCTGATTTCCCCCCACCCCCAAAATTTTATTGGCATATAATGTACATATCACTCAATAGTTCAATCACATCTAGAAGAGTTGTATAATCATAACCACTATCAGTTTTAGAACATAGTGTTTGTTCTTGTACTCATTATTCTTAGCCACCCATTTGTCCCCAAAACCCCCTGCCGTACCCTCAAGGAATGATTAATTTAGTTACTGTCTGTATAGATTTATCCGTCCTGGATTTCATATATAGAAAAATATTTAAAATCAAACAACTAACAAGAATAACCAAGTAAAACAGATGAAAAACTTCAATCAAAAAGAAAGAAGCAAATATTAAAGGTTAGAACAAATTTAAATGGATCATAAGGAAAATCACATGATAGGGTGCTAAATTTTAACCTAGCTGCAATTCAACAATCCACTTACTGATTTGATCAAGAACCTACCCAATGAGTAAGACACAAAGCCAGGTCTCAAACCTACATCTGTGAACTTAAATTTCAATCTTCTTTATATATTGTATTTTTATTAGGCTACATTGAATTTGTTACTCTTAAATGTGACATCAAGGAAGAGGAGGTGGAATCTTTTCATTGATAGCTGAGACCAAGACAGTAGTCAAGCTATGGAATGATTATCTTTGACAACCAAATTATAATTTCATTTTTTTCCACTAAAGCTATCTTATTTCTATTTGAATTGCCATAGATTCCTCCAAGAACATCAAGAAGTATTTTCAGATATCATTCTCTGCTGGAAAGTCTGATGAAATGTCTTCCATCTTAAGTTACTCTGAAAACACCAGAAATGACTCACTGAACATCTTAAATACAGGAAATTTGTCATTGGAAAAATAAAAGCAGATAAAGCTACCAGATATCCAAATACTGAATGAAAAGGTAAACAACTGTGATGTGCAAAGTGTTTATGATTTCCACTTGTTTTTTTTTTTTTTTTTTT
>PVJH01029412.1:0-26095 GCA_004026705.1 Nesogale talazaci
AAAAGAGGGCTCAAGTCCTTGACACCAAAGACTCAAGTAGGAAGAAAATATTTTGAAAATGATGCTGGCAACATAGGTATAAATGTGCTTGATACAACTGATGTATGGATTGTTGTAAGAGCCCCAGTAAACTGATTTATTTTTTAATGACCTATTCAGTTTTTGCTTTTGTGATGGATTGTTCAAAATTGCTACCACAGATTGTGTTGGTTTGAGTGGATTGTGTGCTTCTAGCGATTTGTCCTTTCCTTTCAGCTTTTTCAAATTGGTTGGCGTGTCGTTCTTCATGTTGTTTTCTGTCGTTAGGTACAGTCAAGTCGGTTTTGACTCACACCCAACCCTCCATACAGAAGGTGAAATACTCTGAGCCCCGGTGGCGTAGTGGCTGTGTGCGGGACTGCGGCCCACTGAGTTGGAGGTTCAAATCCAGCAGCAAGGCTGAGCCTCCTACTCCCACCACCAGGGGGCAGTGATGCACACCCCCCTAAAAAAAAACAAAAAAAACAAAAACAAAAGGTGAAATGCTATACCATTCTCACGATCGTTGTGGTGCTTGGGCCCATTGTTGTAGCCACTGAGTAAAGCTAACATGTCAAGAGACTTCCTCTTTTTGACTGAGCCTCTAAGTTACCTGGGCTCTCCTGATAGCATGTCCAAAGGACATGAGATAAAGTCTTGCTAACTTTGCTTGTAAGGAACATTCTGTCCGTACTTTCTCCAAGGCAGAGTTGTTTGCTCTTCTGGCAGCCCATGGTTCTTTCCATATTGTTCGCCAACATGACAATCCAACTGGATGGATTCTTCTCTGGCCTGCCTTATTTACTGTCCAGCTTTCTCGTGCACAGGAGACAAAACACTGCTATCGTCTGGGTCCTAGTCCCCTTCACTCTCAAACTGTGGTCATTGCTTTTTGGCATTTCGAAGAGATTATTTGCAGCAGATTTGCTCAATGCAACCCATCGATCGAGTTCTTGAGGGCTGCTTCCGTGAGCACTGAACCTGGATCCAAGTTAAATGGAATCCTTGACCATTGTTTCACTCGCTTCTCCTTTTATCATAAGGTTGCTTCTTGATCAGATTGTGAGGATTTTTGTTTATTTGCATGGAGCTGTGACCTATACTGAAAGCTGTCGTCTTTGATCTTCATCAGGTAGCGCTTCAAGTCCTCTTAGCTCTCAGCAATTTAGGTGGCGCCATCTGCATTTCCCAGGTTGTTATTGGTCCTTCCTCCAGTCCTGATCTCAGTCTTCGTCACCTAAGCAGTTTCGCAGGTTATTGACCTAACATACAGATGGAGTAAATAGGGTAAAAGGATACAAACCTGAGACGCACCTTCCCTGATTTTAAACCTTTCAGTATCCCCTTTGCTTTGTCTAAATCACTACCTCTTGGTTGGTGTACAGGTTGTACATACATGCAATGAATTGTTCTGGAATTCCCATTCTTCACATTGTTATCCAGCACCCACTATGATTCATACAGTGGAACACCTTTGAATTGTCTGGGTTTTTTTGTTTGTTTTTGGTTTTTTGGGGGACATCACTGCCCTCAGGTGATGGGAGTAAGATGCCCAGCCTTTGCTCCTGTGGAGCTGGAATTGAACCTCCATCCCAGTGGGCCACAGTCCCATGCACAACCACTATGCCACCGGGGCTCAGTTCTGCAGCATTTTTTTTTTTTTGCCCAAAATTCTTCTTTACATTTCTTACATAGTCTCTGATTACAAATCCAACCAATTTCCATAAGACCTCCTTGGAGATGTTTTCCATTTCCCAATGATAACTAAGGAGAGACATAAACTAGTGCATTCTTAGTTCACCTGTCAGACTCTTGGTGGTGAAGTAAATACTCTTGGATTCAAAAAAAACCTCAAGAGCTAAAGTTGCTAAAACTTGTGAGTAGAAACAGTTAAAGGACATCAGTTTTCGAAGTGTCCGAAGATGAAAGGAAATCCAGTTGGGTTCTTGGAAAACTTACTTAGGGTATCTTTCTCTCACACGTGACGATTTAAAGTGCTAGGCCTACCACCCTGAAGACAGGCGATTACTTACACGTAGCGTTGCTTTTTGTTTGGTAAGACCAAGCTGTACGTGTTTGTACGAGGAACGCAAAGCAGGAAGCTCTGTGATCTTAGAAGACTGTTGACGGACGCATGGCTGCCCCTCCTATCTGGAGTTGTCTTTGCTATTTCGTCGGATACCGCTCCAAGCAGATTGTTCTTAGGACACCCACAAACTATGCACGGGTGACAAATTCTTATCATCCTGTTGTTTGATGATTTTAGATTTGATCACCCTCACTGGGTGAAACTTGCTTGTTATCAAGCTTCCACTGACGGGGGAGTTCCTGTTGTCTAAGGAGACGTGGCTATCTGCTGACATTTTTCCTGCATCTACTACAGGGAAATGCCTCTTCTCTGTGTGGGCTCGCTTACTCGCCAGTGGTGAAAGAGGGGAGTTCTGACTGAATTCCCCTCCACCCCCAAATTCATGACCTGTCAAGGGCATCTTTGGGGTGCGTAGAGATCTGGTTTTTGATGGAAACTTTTCCACACTGTGAGGAAAAGACTATGCCTCAGTGTGTGGTTAAGGTAAGTTGACCAGACGTCCTGCTTTTTAACAATTTAACAATGTCCCGTGGCATTTTAAAATTAAAACATAGGGCTGAGCCCCGGTGGCGTAGTGGTTGTGCGCGGGACTGCGGCCCACTGGGATGGAGGTTCAATTCCAGCAGTGGGGCTGGGCCTCCTACTCCCACCACCGGAGAGCAGTGATGCCCCCCCCAAAAAAAAAATTAAAACATATATTACGATACTATTTTTGCATTCTATGAACATTTTTGTGGCTCCATATGGACCAAATTTTTAATCAAGAAACCCCCATCCCCCACCCCCACTTCTGGTGAATGGTGTCCTGCTTAAAATCTGGTCACTTTAAAGGGCTTGTTAAGATCTGAACTCCATCTAAATTTCTTTGTTTGTTTGTTTTTTGAATTTTTGCTTTGTTTTGTTTTTTGGCATCACTGCCTCTGGTGTTCGTGGGTGCTACCCAGTGCTGCTCCTGAGAGCCGCCGCTGCATTTGAACCACCAAGCCCGCGGGCTGCAGTCCCGCACTCAACCACTTACGCCATCAGAGCTCAACCCTTCCATCTAAATTTCTTATCACACTATTGAAACAGGGTTTTCCTCAGTGTGAATCCGCTGGTGCTTAATAAAGTCAGACTAATTCTGAAGCGTTTCCTTCAGTCCTGATAGTAAAAGACTTCCACCCCTACATGGTCTCTCTCAGGACAATCCATTAGTTTAGCATCTCTTCCTTTCAAGTTGAAAGTTTTCTTTTTTCCCTGGAAAATCTCAATATCATTTCCCGGGTCCTTTCACATATCACCTTGGCCTGGTTGTTTTTGTTTTCTGGGAAACATTCACCTTGTGCTTTAGAAAAAAAAGCAAAAGGATAACTCCTGGTGCTTTCATTTCTAAGACCGGAAGAGAGAACAGTGAATGATTTTCAGCGTTGTTTTGAAGTTTGACCTCAGAAGGAGACTGTGCCTGATTGTTCTTAAACTCTTGGGGCCACGGCTCTCTCCCTCGCTCTAGAAAGGAGGTCACTTTATGTTCAGGAAGCACAAATCATGCTAGAGAGATGGCGGTCTCATCATTTTCCTGCATCGCATCCTACTAGAAGACCTGCTGAAGAGGCTCCAAGAATTCCCCTTCTTCCTGCAAGACCTCAGGCAAGACCGGTAGGGGCCATCCTCCAGTCTTTGGTGTTTGTCAGATCAGAAAGAGTGTGAGTCCAGGAGTGCTATTTCATACATGGCTTTCACTTGTTTGTGTGTTCCTGCTTGACTGTCCATGTCCACCAGCGGTGCTCAACCTGTGGGCTGAGACTCCTTTGGGGGGGTCGAATGACCCTGTGGCAGTCATGCATTTGATATCAATTTCATGATTGGGGTGGAGGGATGGAGTCTAACCTGTCAATCTGGAGATAGCCAATGAGACCTCTGTGTGAGCATGGCTTTCTCCTGAGAATTCTGGGAAGTCTCATGGTAGTTCCCAATTGGAGAAGAAAAACTTGACTCTCAGTCTCTGGGAGACGAACTACTGACAAGACGAGATGACAGCATGCTGATCAATCCTGATTCCTGAGAATGGAGGAGCCAGAGGAGGGGCCATATGGGCTTGCCTTGATGGAGCCAAACCTCTGGGGCCGGAGAAGCCACGGGGAGACCACTGCCAGTGCTGAGATGCTTCTGCTGCCACCGGACACACAAGACTCTGCACCCACTGGCCTGTGATTGTCCTGGTGTCACTGCATGTGCTTCGTAAGTCAGAAGGAGACTTTATAGACTAATATCAGACTTATGATCTTGGACTCAACCGGGTTGGGATGCTTTCTCAATGTTCCATTCTTCTTGAACATAAACCTTTCCCTTCGACCCATTTGCGTGTCTATGAATTTGTTTCTCTAGTCTAGCTGGACTAACAGACCCCTTCACAGGGGTCACCTAAGACTATGGGAAAACACATATTTTCCATGGTCTTAGGAACCGAGACACCACTCCTCTCTATCCATATGCCCACCTATAAGTACTTGATGTGAAGCGTGGGACCCATACTACACCATGCTTCAAGACAAAGTCTCATTTGTTTGTCATTAGATATCAACATGTATTGTTTTTGTGATGTTCAATGTGCTGTTCAATGTGTAACCACGAAAATGCAACCTGCCTATCAGATGATGTTTCCGAGCAGTAGCAAAATGACAGTTAGGCAGTAGCAACGAACATAATGTTATGGTTGGGGGGTCCCCGCCACACGAGGGACCGAATGACAGGGAAAGGAGGGGAACCGCTAGGGTAGACTGGAGTGTATCCAAATCCTGCATTCTGCAATTGGCCCTGGGTGACACTCTGCTGTTCCTCTGAGATCCTGGTCGCTTTCCCAGCCCATGGCACAAAACCCTGTGCCAGGAACCCTGTGTCACAGAACCCCCAGTCTCCCACAGAGGTCTGATCTGAGGTGCAATTGGGCAACCTCCTTTAGGTCCTGGTAGCAACGTGTTTGCTTCTTGGCTTTGGCAACCGAGGGCCCATTGTCTGATGCAAACCACCAAGCGTGTCTTCTTCCTCCGGTCCGCTGCGCTCCGGGGGTGCCTTTGACGTTCACTACAGCTCTTATAACATTCAATACATCATTTGCTTTTTTTTGTCTTGTTTTTGTTGTTGTTGTTTTTGGGCATCACTGCCTCTGGTGGTCGTGGGCGCCACCCAGTGCCGCTCCTGAGAGCCGCCGCTGGATGTGAACCGCCAAGCCTGCCGGCCGCAGTCCCGCACGCGACCACTTACGCCACCGGGGCTCAGTCCCGCAATACATCATTTGTATCAACCATGTTTATACACATATTACCATATTCATTTTGAAATATTTTCTGCTTGAGCCCTTGGTATTAGCTCCTCCTTCTCCCTCCCTCCTTTTTTTAATTATAACCACTGACTGGTGTGAACTGACCGCTGTCATTTTGTCTATGTCTGAGTGTGTGGCACCGAGAGTTTCTTTGTTCTAGAGATTTTCCTGTGCCAAATTAATTCTGCTTACGGAGTTTCTTACCCTTTGCTTCCTTGTTGCTGTTTTAGCGCTATTGAATCCTTACGCTATTGAATCCTTAGGGTTTTTCTTATGGTGATAAGGTTTATTAACTTCTTGGAGGTTACCCTCTGATATATATATATATTTTGGCATCACTGCTCTCTGCTGGTGGGAGTAGGAGGCCCAGCCTTTGCTCCTGGGAGCTGGAATTGAACCTCCGTCCCAGTGGGCCGCAGTCCCGCACACAACCACTACGCCACCAGGGCTCAGCCCGATATATATTTTTTCTAAGTTTTGTTATGTTTTTCTGTGGGCATCACTGCCCCCTTGTGAGAGTAGGAGGCCCAGCCTTGCTCCTGGAGAGCTGCTGCTGGATTTGAACCGCTAACCCTGTGGGCCGCAGGCCTGCACACAACTACTACGCCACCGGGACTCAGCCCTGTTTTCTAAGTTTTAAACAACGGTCTGTTTTATCTTTTTTTTTTTAAGTCTGTGTTTTTATTTTTATTTTTTTGTGTGTGGGCATCACTGCCCTCTGGTGGTCGTGGGCATTACCCAGTGCCGCTCCTGAGAGCCGCCGCTGGATTTGAACCGCCAAGCCCGCTGGCCGCAGTCCCGCACTCAACCACTTATGCCACCAGGGCTCAGCCCCGGGCTGTCTCATCTTAACATCACCCTTCCTTCCTGGCGCCGTGGGTTCTCTGCCCCAGGATGCTTTTAGCATGTCTTCTAGGATTGGTCAGTCTCAAGCCCAGACCAGACTCGCTGCCATTGACGGGGCAGAACCGCCCACGGGGGTGTCAGATGGTAACACGTTGCAGACATAGGAAGTGTTTTCTTTCTCCTGAGGAGGAGCTGGTCGTTTTGAACTGCTGACTTTTGGGGTTGCAGCCCGAGGCATAGCTGCCGTGCCATGGAGCCCCATGTGGCTAGTTTAGCTCTGAGACTGACTCTTCATTGACGGTGGAAATGTTCTAGCTTTGCCTTTTTTTTTTTTTTACCTATTGTGAATCGGGTGCAGGTGTATAGAGCAGATCATCGATTTTATACTCCACAATTCATGCACGTGCGGTTTCTTTTTCTGTTTTTTGTTTTTGGGCATCACTGCTCTCCGGTGGTGGGAGTAGGCACGTGCTGTTTCTTCTCATTCATTGCAAACCCCTTCGGGGCACCCTCACTTCCTCTCGGTGTTTCCTGTCAGCACTCTTCTTTCTTCTCCAACACTGCTGCCCATAGTCTGTGGGCAAAAGATTCCCTTTTCAATATCCCACGTGAAAATTTTTTTTCTAGATCTATAATTCTAGGTTGACAATTTTTTTCCTCTCTGAGTTTTTAAAAAAATCATTTTATAGGGCTGAGCCCCGGTGGCGTCGTGGTTGTGCGCGGGACTGCGGCCCACTGGGACGGAGGTTCAATTCCAGCAGTGGGGCTGGGCCTCCTACTCCCACCGCCGGAGAGCAGTGATGCCCCCAAAAACAAAACAAAACAAAAAAACCTGTAATATTGGGCTGAGCCCCGGTAGCGTAGTGGTTGTGCGCGGGACTGCGGCCCACTGGGACGGAGGTTCAATTCCAGCAGTGGGACTGGGCCTCCTACTCCCACCACCGAGAGCAGTGATGCCCAAAAAAACCCCAAATCCCCCCCCCAAAAAAAAATTTCAGGGCTGAGCCCCAGTGGCGTAGTGGTTGTGCACAGGACTATGGCCCACTGGGATGGAGGTTCAATTCCAGCTCACAGGAGCGAAGGCTGGGCCTCCTACTCCCACCACCAGAGGGCAGTGATGCCTAAAAAAAATAAAAATCATTTTATTGGAGGCTTTTACAGTTCTCATAACATTCCATACATCCAGTGTATCAAGCACATTTGTACATTTGTTCCCATCGTCATTTCCTAAACATTTACTTTTTTGGGGGGAGGGGGGTCATCACTGCCTCTGGGGGTCGTGGGAGCTACCCAGTGCAGCTCCTGAGAGCCGCTGCTGGATTTGAACTGCCAAGCCCACGGGCTGCAGTCCCTCACTCAACCACGTACGCCACCGCCACCGGGACTCAGTCCCAATCATTTACTTTCTTTTTTATTTATTTATTTATTTAATTTTGGGGGGCATCACTGCCCTCTGGTGTTTGTGGGAGCTACCCAGCCCTGCTCCTGAGAGCCGCCACTGGATGTGAACCACCAAGCCCTCTGGCTGCAGTCCCGCACTCAACCACTTACGCCACCGGGGCTCAGCCCCAAACATTTACTTTCTATTGGAGCCCTTGGGACTGCAACCATTTTTAAAAAAATAAAATAATCATTTTATTGGGGGAATCATACAACTCTTAACACAATCCATCCATGCATCCATTGTGTCAAACACATTTGTGCATTTGTTGCCATCATCATTCTCAAAACATCTACTTTCTACTTGAGCCCTTGATACCAGCTCCCTCTCCGCGTTTTATATATGTCATCTATCTCCTTCTTCAAGCCATAGTATTTTTGGGGGGCCACAGGTGACCGCTGGGCAATGAACAATGACCAAACATGATAAGATGCATCCCAGTGATGGCGCAGGTGAAGAAGAGCGATGGGAGCAGGGACTGTCTGGAAAACGAACCAGTCTGTCTTGGAAGAGCAGTCAGAACGCCTCACTCCGTAGAGAGGCAGATGGCCAGCGTTCAGGAAGGACCAGTCCATGGAGAAGGACATCGTGCTTGGGAAAGTAGCCAGACCCACTGTCATCAAATGAGTTCTGACTCACAGTGACCCTGTCTAGGGTGTCCAAGGCTGTCATAGGGGCAGAGAGACGCTCAACTTTCTCCCCTGGAGTGACTTGTTGGTTTGAACTGCTGACCTTGGGGTTAGCAGTCCAGGGGTTTCCCCAACAGTGCCACCAGGGCTCCTTGGTGAAATAGAGAGAGGCTCGAGAAAAGTCAAGAGCCTCGGTGAGAGGAATGGACGCGGTGGCTGCAACAATGGGCTCAAACACGGCGATGATTGTGAGGCTGGAGAAGGACCAGGTGCACCGCTGTTGTCGCTGTACGTCCGGTCACCTCGCTGGAACCTAACAACAGCGGCAGCAGCGACAATGCACGCAGTTGTTCATCCAGGTCCCTTCATTAGTCTAGGTGGCTGCACATACTCCCAACCCAAGCCAGGACAGCCACTCCTCCCCGACGTGAAACGTGTTCCTTACGCATCGTCTCCTGCCCTTTTTCTTTTCTTGCTGGTGCTGCCAAGAAGGCCAATCTGGAAGATTCTTTGTGAAGCTGCTTTATCCCTGTGCTGCCCTGTCCTTTTCAGAGGAGGGAGGGAACACGACTGTGTTTTGAGTGCTGACAGGCGCGGCACAACAGCACAGAGAGCGGCGCTCTGGATGGCTGTTCCTGTAGTCGTCCTGCTCGTAGCTCAGGAAGGCTTTCCTATGCATGCGCCACCACTTCCAGGGCCACACCTGCAGGCTGTGGCCGATCCGATCGGCATCCAGGGCACCCAGGTGCCAGGCCTGCTGTCTTGGGATGCCCTGCCCTTCCACGTGAGTCTGGCAAGGCATCTGAGGAGGCTAGTGTCTGGTTTACATCCTGGTTTGTAGCCAGAGTCGAAGAGAGCATTTTTTTTTTTTTGGCATCACTGTTCTCCGGTGGTGGGAGTAGGAGGCCCAGCCTTTGCTCTGTGGAGCTGGAATTGAACCTCCGTCCCAGTGGGCCGCAGTCCCGCGCACAACCACTACGCCATCGGGGCTCAGTCCGCATTTTTTTTTTTAATTTCCCAGCTAACCCACCAATTGAAACATTAAGCAGCTCATTCCAGGCCCAATCCACTCGTCTTGAACCGGAGCTGGGCTCGGGTCCTGAACCAGCTGAGGCACGGCGGAGGGTGTACGGTAGGAGAGGAGAGTGGGTGAGGGACCAGACCCCTGAGACGCGCTCTGCGTGGGGGGTCACGCAGAGAGTCACGACTCCCTGCCTCTCCGTCATGCCCCGACCGGCCAAGCAGAGAGTTCCATGTGACACTGTGCTCTCCTGTGGAAGGAAGCACCGGGAGCCACACTTGGCCTGACAGTTCGGGGAGAGGAATTTGGGGGAAGCATCTAGGAGAAGGCTAAAGCCTAGAGCAGTGGTTCTCCACCTTCCTCATGCCACGAGCCTTTTAGACAGTTCCTAATGTTGTGTTGACTCCCAACCATCAAATTATTTTCTTTTATTTTTTATCTTTTGTGGGCATCACTGCCTCTAGTGGTGGTGGGCGCCACCCCGTGCTGCTCCTGAGAGCCGCCGCTGGATTTGAACCGCCAACCCTGCGGGCCACAGTCTCGCACTCAACCACTTACACCACCTGGGCTCAGTCCTTGCTAAATTATTTTCATCACCATTTCATAACTGCAATTTTGCTATTGCCATGCATTGCCGTGTAACTCTGAGAGGCAGGATGTATTTTCGCTGTTGCAAATTGAACGTCATTAAAGTGACGTAGTGATATAATGACACAATGTCATTATATATCGGGAAATATTTCTTTCTTTTCTTTTTTTGGGGGGGCATCACTGCCCTCTGGTGGGAGTAGAAGGCCCATCCTTGCTCCCGGAGAGCTGCTGCTGGACGTGAACCACCAACCCAGTGGGCCGCAGTCCTGCACTCAACCACTACGGCACCGGGGCTCAGCCCAAGGTTGTATTCTTTTAGCATACCTATTCAATTTGTATGCAGAGCACGTAATCGCAGAAGCTAAAGGACAGTAGGAGAGAGTGGCAGCAGGATGAGAAGAAACTCATTAACAACCCGTGATAGGCAGCTGACACAACCTTGTTTGCTGCAAGTGACGAGGACTTGAAGCCCTTACTGATGAAAATCAAATACTCCAGCCTTCAGTAGAGATTAAACCTCAACATAAAGAAAACAAAGGCAAAAAAAATAATAAAGAAAACCAAAGCTCCCACAGCTGGACTAATAAGCAACAATAAACAAGAAATGGAGAAAAGGTTGACAGGGGCAAGGACTCGTTTCCTTTGCACCCACTAGCCATACTCATGGAAGTGGTCCAAAAGTCAAACAGCGAGTCTGCCACGGAAACCAACCGAAAGTTTTGAAAAACAAAAGCTAGAGGAAAGGACGAGGGAACAAAGGACATTTATAGTGGTCTAAATACAGGCATGTATATATGTAACTACATATATGAGGATGGGGAAATAGATCTATGTACACATATTTATAGGTTTAGTATTAAGGTACCAGATGGGCATTGAACCTCTACTCAAGTACTCCCTCAACGCAAGAACATTTTATTCTATTAACCTGGCATTCCATGATGCTTATCTTTCACTGAAGACACAATCACTGAAGACAAAGTGGGTACATAAGCAAAGGTGGTGGAGAAAGCTGATGGTGCCTGGCTATTAAAAGATATAGCATCTGGGGTCTTAAAGGTTTGAAGATAAGTAAGTGACCATCTAGCTGAGAAGCAACAAAGCCCACAAGGAAGAAGCACTCCAGCTTAGGTGCTTGTGAGGTGTCAATAGGATCAGATATCAGGCATCAAAGACCCAGAACAAAAAATCGTATCATTGTGAATGAGGAGGAGTGAGGAGTGGAGACCCAAAGCCCATTTGTAGGCAACTGGACATCCCCTTACAGAAGGATCACGGGGAGAAGAGCCAGTCAGAATGCAGTGTAGCATCGATGAAACACGCAACTTTCTTCTAGTTCTTTAGTGCTTCCTCCCCCTACACACTATCATGACCCCAATTCTCCCTTACAAATCCAACTAGAGCAGAGCTTGTATGTTGGTACAGATAAGAGGTGGAAACACAGGAAATCCAGGACAGATAACCCCTTCAGAACCAATAATGAGAATAGCGATATCAGGAGGGGAAGGGGAAGGTGGGAGCAGAAAGGGGGAACCAATCACAATGATAGACCTATAACGCCCTCCTGGTGGGATGGACAACAAGAAAATGGGTGAAGGGAGACATCGGTCAGTGTAAGACATGAAGGAATAATAATACTTTACAAATCATCAAGGACTCATGAGGGAGAGGGGGGTGGGGGAAAACATGAGAAGCTGATACTAAGGACTCAAGTAGAAAGTAAATGTTTTGAAAATGGTGATGGCAACAAATGGACAAATGTGCTTGACACAATGGATGGATGGATTATGATAAGAGCTGTACAGGCCCCCGGGTTTTATCAGGTAAAGCCAATGACTACAAGTCTTGGGGCTGAAATGGTCTCAACCCATTCTCAAGCTTTCAGTGGGGAAGAAGTCTGCCTCACTGCGTGGAGCCAGACACAGCGTAAGAGAGCCTAGTGGGCAATTATGCATCGTAACCTATTGTCTGCAAAATAGAGTGTTCTCGAAAGGTTCGTGGCAGCTGTGGCTAGATCAGAAAAGACACTCCAGCTTCCGCTTTGACTGTTTGAAACCTCAGATAAAACACCCCAAGCCCACTGCCAACAGTCACTATGACTCAAGGCTACCCACAGGCAGAAACCAGCCCTAAGGTCTAGCCCCGCTGTGGAGAGGATCTGAGCACCCTCCTGCCTCCCCCTGCTCTCAACCCCCACCCCCTGCCAAACTTGCCAAGCAATGGGAATGAGCCACCTTGAAAGTGGACCCACCACCCCCTGTTAAGCTTTCAGGTGATACAGTCTGCAGACATCAAATGCAGACCACTGAGCCAGTCAGGGAGCTCCAGAATGTCTGATCCAGAGAACCAGTGACTGACAAGTTGGCCCCATTCAGGAAGCCCGGGTGTGACGGAACAGAACTGCTCCCCGGATGTTCTTGGCGAGTCTCTTCTGTGCATTGAGTGCCATGAGTCAGAACTGACCGGCACCGGACAATGGCCACCTCCTTTACAGAAGCGGGTCCCTAGGCCTTTCTCTGGCACTGCTCCTGGGTAGTACTGAGTCACCGACTTCTAGGTGAGTAGCTGGGCACAGACTGTGCCAGCCAGGGACCTAAAGACTACGGACGGCATGGCCGCAGTAGCAGTGCTGGGTCAGGGCCTCCATGGGAGGCACAGGGCAGGGAGTGGTGTGTGTTGCTTTTATGTCAGGAGGCGCTCGGCGCGCCGTGGGTCAGCGGGGTCACATTCTAAAGCCAAAATGTGAGTTGGCGCCTCGACTCTCTTCCCACAAAAGGACAAATGTCAGCTCAACAAATGAAAGGATAGTCAACATCATTAGCCCTTAGGAGAACACAAATAAATTCAGACAACCATGCGGCGGCACTCTCCACTTATTAGGCAGTCTTTTTTAAAAAGGCATAAAAGAGGCTGAGCACCGGTGGTGTAGTGGCTGTGCGCGGGACCGCGGCCCACTGGGATGGAGGTTCAATTCCAGCTCCCAGGAGCAAAGGCTGGGCCTCCTACTCCCACCACCGGAGGGCAGTGATGCCTAAAAAAAAAAAAGACAAAATAAAAAGGCATAAAAGTGATAACATAAAGTACAGTGATACCTCAGTTATGGAACTCAATGTGTTCCAAATTCAGGTTCGGGCACCCAAGTTCCAGAACGGAGCAGATTTCTCCCGCAAGAGGTCATGATAAACCAAATAATTGGTTCCGAGGCCCCCAAAAGACACTCGCACATTTGTTTTTGCAGAAGTTTCAATCGCTGATGTAGTGGTTGTGATCCGGCAGTGTTTTTAGTTTTTTTTTTTTTTTTTGGATGGAGGCTTTTAGGCTTCTGCGACCGCTGTCTCAGAGAATGCTAGCGCCCTGCCAGTTGTTTCTGATTTAGTTAAGTAAATTGTAACTTTGTTTTAAATAAATTGTAACTCTTCGATGGTTTGGGTTCTTTTTTCTTTTTTGGGGGGGGGGGGCATCACTGCTCTCCGGCAGTGGAAGTAGGAGGCCCAGCCCCACTGCTGGAATTGAACCTCCGTCCCAATGGGCCGCGGTCCCGCGCACAACCACGACGCCACCGGGGCTCAGCCTGTTTGGGTTCTTCGGTACTTGGCGATTTCACCCCTTTGGCAAAAATGGTTGCTTTCCTCACGCTTTTCAAAATGGTGATCATGTCCATTTTCCAATGTTCTACGCAGCTGCCAAATCAGACAAGCGGTCACCTGATTCCAATGTGGTAACGATTTCTTTCTTTAACGCGATTGTGGCTCTCACAGTTTTCCTCTGGGCTTGACTGCTGGCATCTCCGAAGCCACAGTCACGATCCTGAATGCAAGTGAAGTTCCAAAGACGCACAATGACAACGCTGCCCAGTGTCCGACACACGCACTCTGTGTGCCCGCAGCTAGGCCAGGGCTCAGACAGAGCGTGACACTCCGAGTCTGTGGCCAGATGCCACCTTTGGCCCGTAGAGGTTTTCTTGATCCCACAACCGAGTAAAGGTACCGAACGCCCAACAGAGTTTTAGCAGAGTGGCAGGAAGGAGGTGCTCGGAGCCGTTCAGCCCAGAGACAGACAGAAAGTGCACAGAACATCCAGCGGGTCTGGCGTGCACTGCCGCCGACACAGAAACTGTGCAAGGGCAGGCCGTCTCTTACAGAATGGACGGCACACTTACTATAGGATCCAGCAAGCCTCCTCCCGTGTAACCACCGCGAGAGACGACGGAATTATGTGTCCACGCAAACATGGACACACAAACGTTCAGCGCCATCTCCAGAAGTGGATCGTCATCTCAACGGGCATGCCTTGGTGATGGAGGGCCTGGCGGCGAGGGCAGAGGTCTGTCCATCAGCCATCCAAGCCTGCTCTGCACGGAAGGCCAGACTTCCACCACTGGGCACTCTGCCCCGCTCCATTGGGGAAAGGCTGGCATCAATAGGTGGTTCCATGGGGACATAAGGGGAATGAAAGGGGAAGCAGAGGAGGACTCTCAGAGGGAGAGGTGTCCCGCTGTCCCTGCTTCAGAAGGGTGCAGACGAGACTGCCAACAAGTCCAGAGACCCTCCGGCTGCCTGCGTCCACCATGGACCTGGGTGCCCGGGAAGCTCGCACCACCACCCTGCGCTGTGGCTGGAGCAGGGACAGCCTCCTCAGACGAGTCCACGCCGTCGATAGCCGCGGCACATCTTGTCCGGCGCGCTCTCGGGGGTGCAGGCGGGGGTGGGGGGACGCGAAGGGGAGAGGTCAGGGTCCCCTGTGCTGGTCACCCACGGCCAGGAGAGGACATCCTGCAGTTCTTCTTCTCGCCGCCCGAGGGCGCGTCCGGTTTGCCAACCCTTTCGGTTGGGGCGCTGCCTACTCAGCACCACCCTGCAGGACATATTTTCTGGAAGAAAACAAATACATTTCTCCCCCTCCGGTTTTAGAGAATCCGAAACGGAGTAGGATGGCGTGCCTGCGGGGCCTTCGCGGGGTCCCGAAAGCAGACTGGGCCCCGCCTCCCATCCTACGGCAAGAAGCACCCCCAGGTCCCCAGCGACCGGCCTCCACCATCCTCCCCGCTCCCTGCCCACACCATGCCACCTGGGGACACGTGCGCGGCCCCAGGGCGACTGCCACCACCCAGCCTCTGGGCCCCGTGGCCTTTCCCCTTCCAGTGGCTCTCACCGGTGCCCCAAGCCCGCCATCAGCAGTCTCTCAGTCCTCAGTCCCGCTGCGGTGTCTTCTTTGTGTTTTAAATCCCTCCCCACCTCCCCGCTGGCGCCCTGAGGATGGGCGGGCTGGGTTATTCCTTGGGCTGCTAATGGCAAAGCCAGCTTTTCAATAGCAGCTGGGCCCGGGCCCAGCGGGAGAAAGACCAGGTTTTCTAAGTCCATGAAGAGCTACAGTCTTGGTGGCTCCCAGGGGCACCTCTGCCCTGTGCCACAGAAGGTCGCTCTGAGCTCGAGTGGATTCAATGGCAGTGAACTTGGTCTTACAGGATGGCTAGGTATCAGAAGGTGGCCAGCCTCTGATGTACTCACAACAGGCAGTTGTACAGCGATAACTATTATTTATCATAATAACGATATAGAGATCGTGAGAGACAGGAACAATAGGAGTTCCACATATATCATTTCATGGTACATGCTCACCTCTGCCCCGCTAGGTGGTACACATGGAGAGAGAGTGGGGGAAGGGATTACATGATGAGGGAGAGTACCGGGCCCTGAGGGGCAGGAGAGAGCCTCTATCCTACGTCCCATCCCTAAATACCCTCTGGACTCAAGCCAGACCCCTAATTACAAGGGGCATGCAAGGGCATGCATCACAGGAAGGGGTTGTGCCATATACACACCTTATAGGAAAGGGAGCTATCAGGATCCCAGGTGACAAGACAAGACCCCAGACTCCTGGGTGTGGCTAAACAGGTTAGGCTAGAGATCCTTAACATCAGCATGTGAATCCGCCCACAGGCTTCAAAGGAAGGGGGCCATCATCCTGACAGCAGGGGAGTTAGCTCTGTAGTGAGACAACACAGAGGCCTCAGATAACTGGGAACCACAGGGAGAACAGCTAACTTAATTTCCATATCAAATGCTGGTAAACAGCTTGCTTACTATCTGGAGTATGATAATTGTGGAAAAGTTCTGCCTTCATCCCACAGCTCGGCCCTTCATGGTGTGGTACTTGGGTGGCTATGACTTGGCATTGACTGGCTGGCAGCTACCCAACAACCGCAAGCATCATCCTGGGGGCAATGGGAGTTCAGTGCTAGAATTCTTGTTCCCTATGTGGTCTCCATTAAGGCTAGACCAGAGAACATACAGGGGTACAGGTAAGAGCTCAGGACACATGGAATTCAGGACAGATGAACCCCTTAGGTACAGGGGTGGGAGTAGCCCTATCATGAGGGAAGGGACATGGCCAAGGAGGGAGAAGGGGAGAAAAGGGGGAACCATCACAAGGTTTAGGGGGATATATAGCCCCCCTAAAAATACCACAAATGTGGGAGAAGGGAGACAACAGGCCGTATAAGGATGCAAAGTAATCATAACAATAGACTTGATCAAGGATTCACGAGGGAGGGAGGGGGGGAAAGAGGAGCTGATTGCAAGGGCTCAACTAGAAAAGGTTTTGGAAAGGATAATGGCAACATATGTACAAATATGCTTGACCCAATTGATGTATGGAATGTTATAAGGACTGTAAAAGACCAATGAAATGATTAAAAAAAAAAAGAGCCTTGGTGAAGTCATTCCACATGGAGGCAGTGACCCCAGGGTCGGTAGTTCAAACCCACCTGCAGCTCCATGGGAGAAAACCTGGACTTTGTACTCCCGGAAACAGGTACCGTTTCAGAAACCCTTTGGGGGGTGGGGGGTGGCTGCTATGAGCCGGCATGGACTCAATGGCAGCAAGATGGTGCAGTCTCTACAGGAGCCTGGGTTAGGGTTCGATTCCCGGCCAGAGCACTCCACGCGTCTCCACCACCCGTCTGTCGGGGAGACTTCCACGGTACAGGTTTCCGTGGGACGCCAGACTCAAATGGACTCAGAGCAGAGGCCTGGTGATCTACTTCTGAAAAACAGCCAACGGAACGGGGTCCATCCTGAGGCGAGCGCCGTGCGGGACGTCTCTTCCCTCCGTTGTGGGGCAGGGGTCACCGGGAGTGGGGGGCAAGCGTGGCAGCATCTTACAGATCAGCCCCGCTCCCCTTCCCCAGCCTTTCTGACTGCCGGACTCTGGAGCTGGACCCCGTGAGTTGGTTAAGCTTCTTTCTGCCCTCCAACCAGACCCCCCCTGCTTAGCTTCTGAGCTCAGACGAGGTCGGGCACGTTCAGGGTGGTATGGCCGCAGACAAGCTTCTTTCTCCACATAGGCGTTCTGACCTTGGGCACGCGCCCCCCTCTCTCACAAGAATGCCCGTGTCCCACCGTGTGGTGGGCATAAATTGAGTGACCACCTTAGCGTGCTGTCAATGCTCGACCGTGAGTCTTGTGAGCAGGCGGGCGGTCATGCTATCCTTTTTTGTGCTGGAGCCTACACGGGGCCACCTGACTGGCCTCCCCCCAGCCGTCTCAGTCCCTCCTCAGCACGGCCTGATCCTGCATGAACCCCACACGCTGCCTCCTCGAACCAGGGTGCTCTTGAACACCCCCAAAGGGTCTTTTGTCAGGGAGCTGTGCAATGCCATGGCGTTCTGGACTGCTGCGTCCACCAGTGTGAACTGCGTCTCCCAGTAGAATGGAATCCGTGACCACACACTCTTCTGTCTTTATCATGCTGCCGTCTGCTGGTGCGGTGGAAGGGGTCTTTCCTTGACATCAGGGTGTCTACATGCATGTCATAGCTTTCCACATCAATGGCAACATATGCAAACCCTGCACACACGATTCTGCCCTGGCCACAGCACAACCCCCATCCCCCACCCTGCCTCTACTCCTCCTTAACCCGATACCCTGGAGACCTTTCCTTGTCAGCGCATACAGAGCTGCTGCTTTGTTTCTTGCTGTTGTTTGCATTTTTAAAAGTTTGAAATTTAGGGGCTGAGCCCGGTGGCGTAGTGGTTATGCGTGGACTGCGGCCCACAGGGACGGAGGTTCAATCCCAGCAGGGGGGCTGGGCCTCCTACTCCCACCACCGGAGAGCAGTGATGCCCCCCCAAAAAAAAATGGAACTTTCACCTTCATCAAAGTCATCCACGTACAAATGCATTTTTCACCCCTTCCCAGCGCCGATATCGGTGACCCAAAGTCAGCGGTGACACAGTGAAAACTCACAGCCACCCAGTCACTTCTGACTCACTGCCTCTGCCGTCTAGGGCAGGGGAAAGTGCGCCCTGTGGTTTCTCCCTCCCCCCCACCTCCAGGAGCAGCGGGCGGTTTCAAACTGCTGATTCTGAGCCTTGGCCATCTCCAGGGCTCCTCCCCAACCCACCATAAAATAGTAAAGAGAAAAGAAGTCGTGTCTATTATACTCTGACCACCACCATGTTTGTTCTCAAACGTTTAACCAGCTCATGCCCAGTAAGTCTCTACTTCCCCCGTCCTCCCATCCTACATTAAACTGCCACCGTCTGAGTCTCCCTCCTCCACGATGCTCTCCCACTGTCCCCTCTTCCCTCTTCCCCCAAGTGACTGCCCTTGTTTTGTGCCTAGCATGACTGGGGTGAAAATAAAACCACCCCTCCCCCACGTGGTAGCGAGTTGAGTTGCAGTACTGGTTCCAAACCACCACCTTCAACTAACCCATTCGTGCTGCTGCTTTCCTTTATTCACTTCTCTGGGCTCCTAGAAGACCCCAAGACCACGCCTGCTTCTTTCTCGAACTCACCGTACTTTCTTCCTCCATCAGTTACCTGATGGCCTTGTTTCTTTCCCTTACCTGATGGCCTTGTTTCTTTTCATTTCCCGGAGAAAAATCAAAGGAACTCGAAGAGTGCTTCTACGAGCAGACTCGATCATACGGACTTGATCTCCAATTTGCTTCTGGGTCTTCCTCCTTCCCGTGCCTGAGGGTGCCGTCTAAGGCCGATCCTGCCCGTGGGCACGAGGACTCAGCTCTCAGCTCCCTCCCGAAGCATCAATCTTTCTTTATATGACCATTTTCCAGAAGTATAACGACATTCTGTGATGGCCTCAATTTGAGAGCAAACCTCTCTTAGAACCTCTCTCTCTCTCAGTTTGCACACCTCACCTCCAGATTCTGTTGAATAATGATCATTCCCCACTGAAAGAACTTGAGGCTTTGGGGGGGGGGAGGGGGGAATGGTTGATTTCAAGGCTGGATCAGTCCAAGGTGCATCTTGTACCAGGAAGGAAGGAACCAAAGAATCTGGGGCGTTATCAAAAAGACACAACAGCCAGCTTGCCGGGACAGAGACTGACCAAATTCTAGACAACGCGTGCCTTGAAAGACAGATGAGAATGCATTGGCTCCAATCAGAACTGCAGTCCACACTGAGCTGGCTGGCCGGGTAGAAAGCCAGACAGAGAGAAGATATTTGCAAAGTAGGTCCTCATCACACTCTGATTAATAAAAAAGGGGAACTTAGTCGACGCCTAATTAACAGGCCCAGTGGATGCCACGGCTTCAGAATAAGACGATGAGATCCAGGGCCTGTCATCATCAACAGTGTCAAGGGCAGTCCGAGGAGATGGAGAATTGTTTCGGACTGAAGGAGACAGAGAAGCAGGGCACCTGAATGCAATGTGCACGTTTGAATCACATGTCATTGCCGCGGAGACCTTATTTAGACAAGTGGCGACATTTCAGTGAGAACGGGCGATACGATAGTGCGTTTATAATAATGCTAATACATAATTTCTGCGGGGGTATAATGACTATAAGAGGATGCCTTTGTTGGTAAGAAGTGTACGATACACATGAAAACCTCTGGGGGTGATGGAGCTTGAAGCTGGCAGCTTACTGACATCTGGATGGTTTAGGGGAGACGTCCTTGGTATCGTGTCTGGAAATGTCTGCACATCTGCAATCATTTCACAAGTGCAAAGATTCATGAGGAAGGACGGCTCCTCGGCTTGCGGTTTGTCCGTGTGTGGATTTATTCACCACACACCACGCCTCTGTGACCCACGGGTGGCCGCAGACGCACCCTCCAAGGATTACCCTTGTCTTTCTCTTGTTGGGGCGCCTGCCAGAAGAGGACCAGTCAAAACCGTCGCTGTCCAGGGTTCTGCTGCAGCCGCTCCATTGAAAAGGGGGACATCCACTCAGAAGGTGATGGTGCCTCATCTTTGGGGACCCCAAAGGGGTGATCTTGATAGATTGTCTTGAAGGCCACAGGAAGATCGACAGGCTTTATCAGGTAGACTTTTAAGAACATTGAAGGCTGCATTGATGAGAAAAGGGCCAGGCAAGTTTCAAGGAGGCATCTCTTCCATGGCCCCACCCCCCATCACGACAGGGCACCTGCTCATTCTTCAAGGAGACTGAGGGCTGTCCTGTGAGCATCTGGTTGGAAAACTTACAGCTCAGATCTTGCCTCTTCCAGAGTCTTCATGTGTCCCTGATGTCACTGAAAAGGAATATGATGTGAGGTTCTCGGTTCCTTGTAAAATTGGTGCTGTAGGTTGAAGAGGGCAGAATTCTCGGCGGGATTTTGGGGGGTGGATAAAAGAAAAAGAAAACACCATTGTCAGGAGTGAATAGAGACACATGTGGAAATGTGCTGAGACACACTAGCTTCACTTTTTAATGTTTTCGTTTGATTGTTTTCTGTGGTTTAAAGCGCTCCTTCTTGTTCTGTTAAGTTGGGTTGTAATGCACATCTCACTTCGTAGTTCAGTCGTGTCACATAGAATTACAGGATTGCTACCACAACCAGTTTCCAGACATTCTTTTTCTACATGGACTCCTTGACATGTCTCTCTCTAACCCGCCCCCTCCCTTATTCTCCTTCTTCTGCTTGTTGTCCCTACAGGTTCATCAGTCCTGGGTTACATATACCAAAAAATGGAAAAGCATATAACATAGCTTCAAGAGGGTGACCTCCATTTACACGACACCTGTGAGGAACACTCTATGAAAGAACAAAAACCAAACCAAACAATTCCAACCCCCAATACAGAAAATGTTGGAACCCAGAGCAGGTCCAGCCCGCATCCTAGGAGGGATCTACTGACGAAGTTTTAACTGTTCAGGTCAGAGCCATGCCTTTGGTTTTCTATATGCCTTTCTCCCAAGCACTCTGTTTAGTGGCCACTTTCCTCCAGCCCCTCCATTTCAGGTAGGGGAGTTATCTGTGGGTTGATTTCCTATGTAGTTCCACAAATGGCTCATGGGCTTCCACTGTCATTCATCCCCTTCTGCACACCAGATTTAGGCTCTGATTTTGAGTCCTCCTTCAACTTTAGATTATACGGATTCCAGTCCTTCTGTGTGGACTCAGTTGGCATCTCACTTAGAGGTCTGCTTGTTTGCAGACAAACCTTTAAGACTCCGGACGCTATTTTATTGGATACCCAGGCACCATCTAGCTTCTTTGGCTCATTTTGCGGCAGCATGCATATCTTCTGTGTTCCCTTCCTGAGGGTGAGTATTGAACATGGCCATGACCTAAGAGCTAATGCTTCTTAAGCTGGAGCTAGGATGTAGTGTGAGCCCCAAGCCCATCCCTGGATCTGATTCCCGCCCCGCCCCGACACACACACTTTTAATCAGCTGTAACTTGGAATAAAGCATGACTTCTTGAATTTGTCTTGTAAGATTTAAAAATATGTAAGCCCTGTTTTCTTGACCCCACTACCTTCTCCCATTTGCTTCTCTCCTCTTTAATATCTCTTCCAGAACTATTTTGGATAATGTTCTGTTGTGATCCAGCAGGTTATCATTGTCTAAGTTTTATAAATAGATCTCTAGTTCTTTAAAAATACATAGCTGTTGCGCTGAGCCCCGGTGGCGTAGTGGTTGAGTGCGGGACTGCAGCCTGCAGGCTTGGCGGTTCAAATCCAGCAGCAGCTCTCCAGGAGCAGCGCTGGGTAGCTCCCATGATCACCAGAGGGCAGTGATGCCTAAAACAACAACAACAACAACAACAACAACAACAACAACAAAATAGCTGTTGATGCTCCACTTCATCCTTCCCTGACTGCTCCTGAGTCACTGTGGTCAGCTTTCACTTCCACTCCTCCTTCTTTTAAGTTCTCCAGGAATCTCTACGTCGCACTATCCAAAAGACCATCTTCTTCTTTTGTAGAAATATTTTTATTAGGGGCTGAGCCCCGGTGGCATAAGTGGTTGAGTGCGGAACTGCGGCCCGCGGGCTTGGCGGTTCAAATCCAGTGGCGGGTCTCAGGAGCAGCACTGGGTAGCGCCCTTGGCCACCAGAGGCAGTGATGCCCGCCCCCACCCCCGCCAAAAAAAAATTATAAAAATAATTTTATTGGGTGTTCATACCACTCTTATCACAATTCATACATATATTCATTGTATGTGGCTGAATCCTGGTGGCCTAGTGGTTGTGTGCGGGACTGCGGCCCACTGGGCTGGCAATTCAAATCCAGCAGCAGCCCTCCAGGAGCAAGGCTGGGCCTCCTACTCCCACCAGAGGGCAGTGATGCCCAAACAAAACAAAACAAAACAAAAACATTCATTGTATGCAATGCATCATGGAATGCCAATTCAATAGAACAAAGTGTTCTTGCATTGAGGGAGTACTTGAGTGGAGGCCCAATGCCCATCGGCTGTCTTAATACTAATCCTATAAGTATATGCACATAGATCTATTTCCTCCTCATCAGATATAAATATATTTACCTATGTTCATGCCTGTATTTAGACCTTTTTAAATGCTCTTCTCCTCCCCGTTCTCCAAATACCGCCTTCCCTCTTCATTTGTCGGCATGCCCGCACAAGTCGAGACCGCTCATCAGCTCATTTTTCTTGCAATATTTTCTGCACTCACCTTCCAGGATCTCAGGGCACAGTCGCAGGTTCCTTTGTTCTTTCCTCCCTCTCTCCCCCCTCTGACTTCCCAAGGGTGAAGTTTCCCAAGCTTTGAGCTCCGCTCTTTCTTCTCATAGTCCCGGTGAGCTCATCTAGCCTCCGGGCTTTCAACACCACCTACATGTCAATGACCTAACTAAATTCTACATCCAGTCTGGGCCTCTTTTCTGAACGCTGCACTCCCTCCCCACCGTCCCTCGGATGATGTCTAACTCTTGATCTCCCCTCCTCCTTCGAAACTGTCCCAGCCAACAGGCTTCCCTCTACCTGGTCCTCCTGGCGGCCCCAAATTCTTGAGGGTAAACTTGACTCTTCCCTCTGCTTTTTCCACAAGATCAAAGCCTGTCGCTTGGATCACTTTGGTCTAGGTCCCCCTCTGGTCTAAGCCGCCACAGTCTCTTCCTCTTCCTCTTCTGATCTCCTTCTTTGCCTCTTCTCTAGCTTCCCCCAGCACATTCCAGAGACGCTCTGAGAAAATGCCCACGTCTCTACATTGGACTACTAGGCTCTAGGCCAGTGGTTCTCAACCTGTGGGTCGTAATCCCTTTGGGGATTCGAATGACCCTTCCACAGGGGTCGCCTAAGGCGATCAGAAAACTTATTTCTGGTGGTCTTAGGAACCAAGACACCGCTTTTCTATCGTTTCCAGACAAGTCCACCCACATGCAGATACGCCCACCTGTGAGATCCCGTGGTGAAGACTGTTTCCTTGCTACACCATGCTTCAAGACAAAATTTCATTTATTTGTCATTAGGAAGAAATATTTCGCAAGATATAATGGCATCTTGTTCTTGCGATTCATCGCTATACTTGAATGATGCTCAATTTGTAACAATGAACAATTTGTAACAATGAAAATACATCCTGCCTATCGGATATTGACACGACGATTTGTAACAGTAGCAGAATGACCGTGATGAAGTAGCGGAGAACCTAATGCGATGGTTGGGGTCCCCACAACACGAGGAACCGCGTGTAAGCCTCGAGGGATTAGGAAAGTGGAGGAGCCCTGCTCTCGGGAATCTCTCCAGCCAATCAAACTAGCCAAGCAAAAAGCTCAATAACACTTACATGTGGAGGAAATGGAGAAATAACTTACTGCCATGGAGTTGATTCTGCCTTACAGCGACCCTGCAGGGCGGGGTGGAACTGCCCTGGGGAGTTTCTGAGACTGTAGCTCTTTACGGGAGTGGAAACCCTCGTCTTTCTCCACCAGGGCAGCTGGTAGTTTCAAACAGCTGGTCTTGGAGTCAGCAGACCAACGCTGAACCTGCTGCCCCCCCCCCCCCCCAGGGCTCCCTGTTGGGGAGGTGGTCCTATTGGCACATTGTTGGTGGGATTGGGACGTGCCGAGTAAAAACATGGCATGAAACATACTTGTCCACAAGAAGTGTCCTAGGGGCACTGAGGTCATGCACTGGCCTCTTAACCGCAAGGCCAGCTGTTGGAAACCACCGGCCGCTCTGAGGGAGACAGGCGGGCCTTTCTACATCCCTCTCTGGCCTGGAGGTTCTCCCCGACAGGAGGTTGGAGCCCATAATCAGCATGCGCCAATTCATGCCCGAGCCAGGTGGACGGTACACCTGGGGGTGCCGAATGACTTAATTCAGCCAATGGGGTCACCAGTACCTTTGACCACGCTTCCCAGCCAAAGGCCCAAATACCAGCACCTTGAGATCGCCCAACCCTTTGACGGTCTCCGTCTTCCACTCCGCCCTGCCCCAGTCAGGACGTGCAGTGACTGTAGAACCCGAAACTTCTTCCATCCTTTTTAAGAACTCACTTGGGGTGCTGAGCCCCGGTGGCGCAGTGGTTGAGTACGGGACTGCGGCCCACTGGCTTGGCGGTTCAAATCGAGCAGCAGCTCTCCAGGAGCAAGGCTGGGCCTCCCACTCCCACCAGTGGATAGTGATGCCCCCCCCCCCAAAAAAAAAGTACTCACTTGGTTCACAAACAAACCAGGCTTCGTGGCGTGAATTCTTTCTCGTGGGAAGCCAAGTGCTGAGATCCACACCCCCCCCCCGCCCCCCACGACCCTGACAGTCTCGCAGACTCACCAGAAGCAGCTAGCTCTATCCCGTCCTGCCGGGTGCAGGGGGTGGGGGTGGGGGTGAGTTGCAGTTGATTCAGTGGCAGTGCGGTTTTTCTTTCTTTTGGTTTGCACACAAGTGACCAAATATGCACTTGCAATGCTTACTGCCATGTATCATGGCACAATGACACGGCGCCATCCATGCAGCCATGGGGGTGGGAGTGGGGGCTCAGCAATACATCAGGTGCATCTAGACCTTGGCGTGGGCACTCCTGGACTTGGGAAAGATCTTCGAAGTATAGCAAGTGCTAAATCGACTAGAATCTGCAGAATGATCTCCTGGTCCGGTAATAGGTGGAGATGAACCTGCTTTGGGTCTGTGCCTTTTCAACTGTCTGGAGGGTTCCCCCTGCCAAGGGAGCCCCCGGGGCCAGAAAATGAGGGGGCGCTTTCTTACCCAAGCATGGCATTCTCCTGTTTCCATTCTCGGTCTTACCAGAAGTAGGGGCTGTCATCATTTGTTGATAGAGCATTGAAAAATGATCCTGAAAGCATGCCTGTGATCTCAGTTAAGGTAAGTGAGGGGCTTTAAAAAGGATCATTGAAAAAATTTTAAAGGTCCTCACTTACCTTAACTGAGATCATAGGCATGCTTACCTGCACATACTTCGAATTCACCCGGCTTAAAAAAAAAAATCACTTCCACGCCTCCCCCTGCTCACATGGGGATTTCAGAACCAGGCTCTGTGTCTAGAGTGGGCACCAAAGCCTGAGTGGTTCCTTCACAAGCTTTTGGGATCCAGGAAAACAAAATATCCTCTTTGTAGAGAATCCACACAGGGGTAAAGAACATGAAGATCACCCCCAAGAACCCCCCAATCGGTGTTTGAGGGAGACGGGGTACCCCTTGAAGTGGCATCTCAAATGTTTAGTCATTGTTGCTATCTCACTGCCCTGGAGTGAGCAGGGAGGGGCAGGCAGCAGTGGAGGGGATGATGGTGGTGGAGGTGATGATGGTGGTGGAGGTGATGATGGTGGTGGAGGTGGTGATGGAAGTGGGAGTTGTGATGGTGATGGTGGTGGTGGAGGTGACGGTGTTGGAGGTGATGGTGATGGTGGTGGAGGTGATGGTGGTGGTGGAGGTGGTGATGGTGGTGGAGGTGATGATGGTGGAGGTGATGGTGGTGATGGAGGTG